>CM052139.1:3685040-3733478 GCA_028454255.1 Halictus ligatus | reverse complement strand
AACATGTCAACCCGAACATCTCAACGCGAACATCTCAACGCGAACATCTCAACGCGAAAATCTCAACGCGAACATCTCAACCCGAACATCTCAACCCGAACATCTCAACGCGAACATTTCAACACGAACATTCCAACATGAACATCCCAACATAAACACCTGAACTTGAACATCTGAGGGATGAATATTAAGTACGAACATTTGAATATGAACATTGAGCAAGAACATCTGAATGTGAACATTGGGTATAAACACTTAAGTATGAACATTTAAAAACCATCATTAAGTATGAAGTTGGAGTATGAACATTATGTATGAACAGTATGTGTGAACATTACGTATGGACAGTATATGTGAACATTATGTACGAACATTGAGTAGGAACGTTGGTTAGGAGCATTGGGTATGAACATTGAGTACGAACATGGGAGTATGAACATAGAAATATGAAGATTAAAGGAGACGGCGTGGCAGGTTGTCTATCGTTAATCAGGGCTATGCAGGCAACCGTAGGATGACACGTCCGTAACTGTACCCACGGCGCGGCGCGGCGCGGCGCGCTGCATGGCAGCGAGTGCGGTCCGAGCGTGCAATTGCTCCGGGTCTGGTTGCGTCCGAGGCCTCGCCTTGAACCTGCTTTACCGACGGACAGATTATTAGCCGTGAGCATTGTCCATTAGCCCCGGCCCCGGTCCTAGCCCCATCAGCCATGCATCACGCGCAGGTTGCATTATGGGCATACGCGGCGCATTGTCGGGATTGCGCGCTTCCATGGACGAAAAAGGATGGGATTACGGTCGCGAGCCCGGTGCGGAGTCCGTGCTCTCTATAGCAACCTGGTGTTCGGGATACCTGCGCGTCGACCGGATGCCGACGCGGATTGAATTTATGGCAGCTATTATTGTTGCGGCCGGATCAACTCTCTCTCTCGCCCTCCCTCTCCCTCTCCTACTCTACACGCTACCGCCGCCCTCAGCCCTTTCGTTTTAGGCTCCCCCGAGAGACAGGGGAAGCTTTTCTAGGCGAGATGAGTTTCGAGAGTTTCGCGAGTTTCGCGAGAGAGGTCCGGACCACGGCCAAGGATTTTATGGCGCACCTTCGATCCGACGCTCTTCGCGTTCAGGAACCCCCATGATACTCCGTGCTAGGAGAGCGAGAGATTGTTAGGTGGAGAAGGGTTGCTTTGGGAGTTGGTCCAGAGTATCTTTCTTTCGCTCTTGATAGCCGATGGGTGGACTGTGAATTTTTATTTGGAAAATTTTATCTGTTGAACGGAGAGAAACAAGTCACAGACTCGAGTTGAGTGAAGCTGTTCTTTGAGGGTTGGAGATCGTTTGAGGAAGCGTCGCTTTGGCAATCGATCGATGGTAACCTATTTCGTTGAACTTGTCTTTGGGAAATATTAAGACGTAAACCTTCGGGTTTAAGATCCATAAAACCGCGCTCCAAGGGTTGGGGGCAATTGAATAAGTGGAGCTTTGTTCTCAAAGAACAGTAACCTCAAAGTTTCTTATTCAAACTGTAAGACCACATGATTGCAATTACATCACAATGTATCAATTTTATAAACCCTCGTACGTTCTTCACGTACAAAATCACTCCTTTGCTGTCTCTCGGTACTGTAAAACCTTTGATCTTCCTCTGACTACAACGCCCTCAATGTAATTAAAGAAATCGAAGGATCTACCATGTGATTATTCCAAGGAGCTTTCATCCGAGCTTGAAAACCGGAAGTCAACAGAGTTGCAATCTTACGGAGTTGCGCCAGTCCGCGAGGGTTTCCGCAGCGCAGACGTCGGGGTGAAAAAGTCATTTACCCCGGACGTCGAGGAAAAAAAAGTAATTTCTCGCGGACATCGAGTAGACGTGTAATTAATAGCGATATGAGGAGAGCATTATTCGAGCGATTTTCCCGGCTGCAATGGCTGGCAAGAGAGCGCGGCATCTGTGCGAGCGGCAAAGCAGAGACGGGCGCAATAACAGGCTCGTTCCGAAACGAGATAGCGTCGCGTTGGGAGCACGAGGCTTGCGTCGGGGTGCCGCGGCTCCAGTGACGTCACGGGAACGTCCGCGGAAGGGGCGGGGCCCCTCGAATCGATGAGCGTCGCGACGCCGGGGGCGGTGACGTCGACGACGAGTGTAACGAGCCAGCGTTCCCGACGTCGCGCCGAGGGACGGGGATTTGAGGCCCGGATCCACGTCGTCGCGACGGAACCGGAGCTCCGCGAGCCCGGAGGCTCTAAATGCGAAATTCGATTTGCGTTTCGCCGATGAGCGCATTCGTCCTTCCCTCGCAAAATATGCTTTTTTCCTTCTCCTGAAATTCTTCCCCTCGCTCTAACTCCCCGCTCGCCACCTCTCTGACCCTGCACCCTGCTGCATCGGTCAATAAGCATCTTGCCGCCTAATCTAAAACGTTCTCGTCAACATACATTTCCTTACTGACGTTTGAAGGTGAATACCTTAACATGAACATCTAAAAATGATTTACGGACGAACATCCAGAAATAAACGCGGTAGAGTGATCTTATGCATGAACATTTGAAGATAAACATCCCCACATGGATATGAGAAGATTAATACCTGAAATTGAACGCTACAACTTGACACTTGGACTTGATCATCCAGACTTGTACACTTGGATTTGAACACTTGGATTTGGACGCTTGAACTTGTGCACTCGGACTTGAACTCTTAGGTTTAAACGCTTAGACTTGAACGCTTGTGCTTGAACCCACGTGCTTGAACACTTGAACCTGAACACTTGAACCTGAACACTTGAACCTGAACACTCGAACCTGAACACTCGAACCTGAACACTCGAACCTGAACACTTGAACCTGAACACTTTGACTTGTACACTTGAACTTGAACACTTAGACCCGAACGCTTAGGATTGAACACCTGATTTTGAACACTCGGCCCTGAATACTCGGCCCTGAACATTTAAGTATGAACATTCGTAGATAAAGATGTTCACATAAGAAACGACCGAAGGCGTGGGTGGAATGTACAACGTAAAATGTTGGCAACATTTAGCATTTTCCAAAGTTATTGCAACATCGAACAGATGCATGGTGGACAGTGATATTGCCCCATCTCGTTCGTCCATTATTTTTCATACATAGTTGCCGAGCATCTGCGAAGATTTATGGCAGCACTGGAAACCAATTCGCGTGTCGCGGTTGCAAGCAATTCCCTTCCGATTTTCCGACACCATGTTGAGGTTGCTTCCGTCGCGATACTCATCAATAACCTCTCTCTCGCCCCCCTCCCCGGTCGTTTTCGAGTGGTTTGCCCCGCTTAATGACTGGCTGACTGTGCCTAGGGCATTCTACCAAACCGCTGGCAAAAAGTTAGTTGTATTTTTATATCGTTCCTAACTATAAGTTCAATACCATAAATTCTTCTGTTTCCACGAGATAAACATCCTCGAATTGACAAAACAAATTTCTCTCGTATTCTCATAAAGTACTAAAAATTGAAATTAATATAAACCATACAGCCTACATTTGCCTAAATATTTTCACCTAGCTGAATATCTTCTTCAGGACAGAAGTCGACTAGGGTGAGGGTAGTTTCTATCAACAAAACCTCGCGTAATTACCAGAAATTTCGCATGGTCACAACTCCCGGCGCAAAACGAGCGAAATAAGGTTGAGCTCGGGAAGAGTGCCGGGACTTTTTATTTATTAATAAACGCTCGAATTGACAAAACAAGTTTCCCCCACATTCTCATAAAGTACTAAAAATTGAAATTTATATAAACCATACAGCCTACATTTGCCTAAATATTCTCACCTAGCTGAATATCTTCTTCAGGACAGAAGTCGACTAGGGTGAGGGTAGTTTCTATCAACAAAACCTCGCGTAATTACCAGAAATTTCGCATGGTCACAACTCCCGGCACAAAACGAGCGAAATAAGGTTGAGCTCGGGAAGAGTGCCGGGATTTTTTATTTATTAATAAACGCGTCGATCATTAGAGAGCACTCCGGGCCCCGAAGCGGAACGTGTTCCGGCGACGAAATCGCGTTAAAGCGCGATAACGCGAAACTAAAGCTCTGGCTGAAAGGCCCGTTAATTGAACGATGGATATAATTGATCGTAACTGCTCGATGTTTAACGATGGGGTGGTGTTTTCGAGCCGGTGCAGGTCGCTGTCTCAATCCGCGCGGTGGACGCGGATGTAGGGACGGGCTGCGTTTGGCGACCAGTTACCACCTCGTCAATCGATTTACCCAGGATTTATTAAGTGTACCAATTAAGCGAATACGTGGTCCCCGTTCGAGCCGGTCTTCCCGATCCTTTGTCGTCGGTGAAAATGCCGGGAAATGTTGAAGAGCAGCGGAACACGGTTCCCCGTTAGCGCCCCCGGTCTCTCGATTATCGTCATAAAAGGACATCGAGCACCTAGTAAATTAGCATAAATTTCTCACGCCGTGTCCACGCGGACAATTATTATACCGAATTTCCAGATCATAAAAGGGCAACGTGTTACCGACTTCGTTAACGCTACGCTTCTGTTTTATTGGCTCTGTGGACCATCTCAATTATCTTTTAATTGTCCAACACGTTCGCAATCCGCGTCACAGATACGTAATTTACTTCAAGATGGTCAGATTGTTTTCACACACTTTGTCACAGAATAACATTCGGTGGATCCGTGATTTTCCTCTGCTAAATTGTTTTGATATAAAGGACGCACGCGTTGTATTTAATTAAATATTTTAACCGAGAAGGCAAACAGCACAAAGCTCTTGCGAAGAAACAGGGTAAATAAAATTGGAAAGTTATCCGGTTTCGAGTTGATTCACTGAAACATTTTCAGCTATTATCATCGTTCGATCACACAACTTCTAATTGACGTATCGACTAAGAATTGAAAGTTTCGAAAGTTTCGGGCGGGTTCTCGAAGAAAATTCCGAGATGCGAACTTGTTCCCGTGGAACTCGGTTGGTTCTTCACGGTTCTCAGGCTCGGGATTTTCAATTGCAGCCTCGTTCCTCGAATCGTTACACGCGAACGGATTTATAGATCGATCCGGGCCAGTCAATTAACAGAGAATCGCGGAGCTAATGTAGTCGGCGAGCGGGCCAGTTCGATGTTTGTTACCGTATTACAAGACAGTCTCCTTCCGTCAGGCGTACACAGAGCCTCAGATCCGGTAGCCCGATAATCGCAGGTGCATAATGCGCCTAATTGGTAATTAAAGGTCTCACCGGTGGCGCATACGCTGCGCTGTGTGTGCTCTAGCTCTCTATCTCCCTCCACCTATCTCTCTCTCTCTCTCTCTCTCTCTCTCTCTCTCTCTCTCTCTCTCTCTGTCTCGATGCAACTCCGAGAAGATCGTGAAGCACCATGCGGCGCAAACCTAATATCGAGGGCATTACATAGCGTTCCGGCACGTCGGATCTGCTTCTGGACCGATCAGCGATCATCCGATTGTTTGGCGACCCATTCAACAATTCTATAGCGGATCGTGCGTCGACGGACCCTAATCGCCATTTTTCACTCGACACCGCGATACGGCAGGTGCCAATTTGGTGGTGCATTCGCCTGGTGAGGTATTAGAGGGTCCTCGATGGCTCAGGGCACCGTGGGTTGGTAGATTAGTATCAATTACGACTCGGGAAAGGGTTGACGAAGGGTTGATTGACGTTTGTTACCTGTAATAATCTTTATCGCATCAAGATAATCGTGTTCTCTCTTGATTGTTTCTTTCATCGTTACGGAGAAGATGTTCGAGGTGCTCGACTTAATTGGAACACGTTGTATAACATGGTACGCTCATTGTTTCACGAAATCCAAAAGTATAAGTCGATCAACGAACACATGTGCAACATGGGAGTCCCTGTAGAGTTCTGCTCTGGCTCCTTCGAAACAGAGAGCAACGAAGCCACACCCACTAGCAGGCCACGCCTATCGTACTTACGGACTAAGATAGATACACTGATACGTACTAAGAGAGTAAGATAGATCGTCTTTTATAACCAGTCTTCAATCTGTCTTACTCTCCTCTAATTGTAATTATAAAGCTCACCTGGGGGCGTGGCCTTGTTGCTCTCAATTCTGACAGAGCCGGGGCAGTGCATCACAAGGCAATCTACACCGATGTCTGCAATAAAATGACCCTGCAACGCAAACAACATAAAAGGGAGAAATAATTAGCTAAACGGTTGCGTATCTTTCTCTGCCTTTATAAAATATGCCTAGTGGGCGTGGCCTCACTGCTCCCACCTTCAACAAGCCCGGACTAATGCCCAACAGAGGAGAACTTTCTCTACCTCCAACTGTTTCACAACCATTTTCTCTAGCTCCGCCCACTTTATTGCTCCCGGGAGGAACTCCCAGCGCTCCCACGGGCCGAATGCGCTCGCAGCCCATCGAATAAAGCTCCCGCGTGCTCGGACAAGTCGATATGTCCTCTTTGGGAGCAATTTGCAGGGTAGAACGTCAGCGTAAAGGCGCCGGGACCCGCGTCTCGTTCTTTCCCGTTAAAAGGGAATCGCGCGAGGCAACGTTTCGAGGCGATCTAATCGCGGAACGCGGCCGAGCCTGGCCGTGGAAGCGAGATGTGACTGGCTTCGTTCCAAAACTCGCCGATACACGCCGCGAGTAAGCAGGTTCGGGGCAGAACTGCAGCGAGCGACGTGCACAGGGGTGCAGGTTGGCTCGTCCGCGACGAGCATAAATTTCCAGCGTCGCGCTCGCACGCTCGCTCGATCCAGCTCCCCCGCTGTTTCCACGGCCTCCGTTTAATTCCATCCATCCTCCCCTCCGACCGCCCCTTCATCTCCGCAGGATCGAATATTGTTCCAGCTATTATTGTAATGAATGTCGCGGCGCGGGGGTGGGCACGCCCGATCATTCCGCTTCGCTGTTGATTCTGGCGAATTTTTCGCTACCGAGCTAATTGACGCCGATCCGGACCTGGCTAATGGGTTTACCAATATATTGTCACCCCGGAAATAGTCGCAGAGTCGTGCCAGACGACGAGGACAAATTGAAATCTTCGGCGGAACGTCTTGGCCTCATCAATTGATTAAGCCTTCGGGGAGACTAGGCTGGATTTTTTTGCGGAGGAACTATGCACTTTTTCGCGGTGGGACTTCCGTGTGCTTGTTTGGCGATGATTCAACAATCTTCACGAATTTTTCGGCAAAAGTAAAATTAAAATGGGGTTTACTGCGAACGGTCGAGTAGTATAGAGACTCCAGAGGGTGGCTAGGCAGGGTAGACTCGCTTTGCGATTTTTTTGCCAACGAACCACGAACTCTTTCGCCGTAGAACTTCCATGTATTTATTCACCGATGTTTCAGCAGTGTTCACAAATTTTTGCGCCCAGGAAAAATCAAAATCGAGCTTTCTGTAGTCGATCGTGTGCTACGGAAACTCGAGGGAGCGCGTACCCAAAGAAACGCGACTGTAATCGATCATCTCGCGCGCACAGCATAATCGCTATCTGAAACGTTAACATCGCTGAACAAAATCGTGCAACATGAACCAAACGAACCCTCCAACAGCTGTAGTACCCCGCGGTGTTTCCTCATCCCCGCGCAAACAACAAAAAGAAAAGAGTATCCAAACATCCGTTAGAAACCCGGTTCATCCGACTTAATGATTAATTTACTCTGTTCCTCGGCGCAGTCATGCTTCCGATAGCAACATAACATTCGGTACGAAGTCTGTCGACGATCGAGAGACAACGTCCGCAACCCTCTCGCGTTAAGCAAAGTCGAGAGTAAGAGAGAGAGAGAGAGAAAGCGATGCGAGAGCCGTCCGCCGACCACTGTCAAGCCCTAATTGAAGCGTGCATTCAATTAGACGCGCCTTAACGATGCCCGACACACCTGTGGAGCATTGCGTCCCCCCGTTGCACGCTCGCTATCAATCACGATCCCAATCAGGGATCCGTTTTTGCATTCTACGTAACGCGAGCGTACGAGCGGGAGCGCGAGCGCGCGCGCACACGACCGGACGACCGTGATTATCGTAAATCATACTCCTTCGAGCGATTTTTCCGACCACTCCGCCCCCCCCCCCCCGACCTCTCTCTATTTCTCTCTAGCCGCCTAATGGAAATTGCAAGTCCTAACCGCGGACCGTCGATCCTGCCCACCGATGCCAGACATTATTCTAATGGGCATCCAGTGTTTCGTCGAACTTTTATACGAGATCCACGCTCTCTGCCAGTCGTTCACCCCGGAAAAAGTTTCGAGTTGGCCCACTTCTGATCGGACAATGGCCCTGGGTGGGGGATGGTCGGGGACTTTCGGCAAGTAGTTGCCCTTCGGTTTAGTTCTCTTTGGGGGACCCATAAGTAATCAATTATTTTGAAATCTGAAACAAACTTGTAGGAAATTCAAGTTTTCATTTCTGAATTTATTATATAATCTGCATTATTATCAAGGACAGTTTGCTGCCATCCTTCCTGCAAATTTTCAACCCCCCTCTTAGAATAGAAATCCAGGGTTGAAGCAGGATCCAGCAGTGAAGCAAAATATGACTCGAGGTGCCTCCTTACATCTTCTACGGAAGTGAATGTTTTATTTCTTAAATAATGCTCCAGAGGAACGTAACTTCAATGAAAAATTATTTCTTACAAAACAAAACAAGTTACATTAGATGTTCGAACTACTTGGTACTTGGTACTTGCTACTTAGTACTTGGCGAAGTACTGACAAACTTTTGTCTAAAACATTTTTTGATCGCGCTATCGGAAATGCCTAAAAAATGGTGACATAATTTAACGGCGGGACCCTGTATTTAGAATTGTGCTCTAGAATCTCAAAAATGACTCGGAATTGAATTTTTTCAGAATTCACTGCAGTTAACACTAGAACGACCGGTTGGCAGTCAAAAAGACTGGTTCCTAATTTTTCTTTTACAATTACTGAAATTGTAAAAATGTTATCATCGGAAATTTTTTAATGAACCTCCTCATTGAAGCTCATATTACAATAAAAGTTGTATGAAGTCCGAATGGGCACAGTCTTGTCGCTGTTACAAAGCAACATACGTGTCAGTCGCATTTATTGCTCGGTCGTTCTGGTGTTAAAAATAGGAGAAATCAACGGTACTAAATTTTACCAAACTGTCACGAAAGAAACAAACGTTCATGCGCTAACTAGCCTCGTTAACAATCTAGACAATTAAATGGTAGAACACGGAATTTCCATGGCAGGGGCAAACGAAGGAGTTAGGAGAGAAGAAATTCGGTTCTCGTTGGACGAGCCGCAATACTGTTCGCCCCGATTTGCATAAGTGCAGGTTGTCGTGGAACAGGTTTCCCACTAATTCGCGCTAAGGATACGTTATCGTTGCCGATAGGTTTGACGGTCGTGCCGGGTGCGCGTAACTAACAATAACTGCCGGTGAAGTTCATTTTGATCCTGCGGCCGGGGCTCGCGATTCGCAACCAGAACAAATTGCGATCTTACGATCCATGATAATGAACGTTCGGTCGTGCGGCTCCTGTTTCGCAAAACGTTCTTGCGAATCGCCGGAGATAGCGGATTACATGGTCTTGGACTCGGAAGATTCAATTCGATTTTACAGAGGATACACCCGGTGCCCGCGGAGATCAATCGAACGGATCCAGGCTAACGGAAAATTAAGTCTGCAAATTGGTTTGGCGATCCTTAATGGGATTAGCTAATGTGCCTGTCCATGGTCGACTGTATCCACTGGCAACCTGGTGTGTTTCTATCTGTCCATTTTCGAATTAGCCGGTTATGGCTGCGGCCGAGTGCTCGAATCTTGCCACGGAGAGCGAATTATGCTATCATTCGATACTCGTAAATGTATCTCGTCGGTGTCTGTTGCGTACGAAGGTATCTTCTTGTGCCGAGTCGTAAAATTCCGACGAGATCGTCTTGGGGGTTCCAGAGATTTTTGAAAACGGGTTTGTTGTTATTTAGGGGCGTCGTAATGACTCGAGGTAATTGCCGTTACGTGGTTTAATTGGGCTAGTCTTTATCCGCGAAGAAGCTAATCAGTTATCCGCGTACCTTCTAGCTAAAGAGGAAGTTATACAGCTGACTAACCATTTGTACTTTTTGGGGAAGACATTTTTGTTATTTTCTCTTGGTGTGTAGAGCACACCTAAGTGGGCGTGGTTTAATCGCTCCGGCTTTTGACGGAGCTAGTAAAATACACAGAGCAGTGTCCATGTGTGTTCCAGAGAGAATTCCAAGGAGAAATCTTGGTTTAGAAATTATTAAAAGCCTAGTTACAGAAAATTGTTTTGCTTATCCATATAGATGGTCTTAAATGGGCGTGGTTTGGGTGCTCTCAGTTGAAGCACAGTCATAGCAGTGCACCACAGAACAATTTATGCCCCTGCATGATATAGAAAGAAGCTTCAGGGCGAACGAAGTCAGAAAACGCTTTAGAAAATTATCAAAAGACCATTACATGGAGCTGATTCTATAGTGTTATAAATGGGCGTGGTCAAGTTGCTGCCAATTTCAATAAACCAACCGGTGCCCCCGCGTAATCTAGAATGGCACCTCAAAGCGAATACTGTCAGAGGAATAGAAAATAGAAGACCGTTCATCCAGCGAATTCTATGGAGAATATCATAAGTGGGCGTGGTCAAGTTGCTGCCAATTTCAATAAACCAACCGATGCCCCCGCCCAATCTACAATGGCAGCTGAAAGCAAATAGTGTCAGAGGAATAGAAAATAGAAGATCGTTCATCCAGCGAGTTCTATGGAGAATATCATAAGTGGGCGTGGTCAAGTTGCTGCCAATTTCAATAAACCAACCGGTGCCCCCGCCCAATCTTGAATGGCACCTGAAACCAAATAGTGTCAGAGGAATAGAAAATAGAAGATCGTTCATCCAGCGAGTTCTATGGAGAATATCATAAGTGGGCGTGGTCAAGTGGCTCCGAAGCAGATTCCGATCTCCCAGCCGTGAAGACGAAGGGCCAATGCGAGTAGGGAAGGAACGACCGATGAAAAGGATTGAATTACGACGATTCCTTGCAATTTCTCGGTTCGTGACAGGCTTTTTCCGCGGCACCCGGTATTTCCGCGCGCGGCCGGTAATAACGACGCGGGTCACGATGCGGCACTCCGGTCTGGATGGTAATGCGTGTATAAATCAGAGCGATATCAGAGCGCCGGGTTGTTTCACGTGCGCCGTCCGAGATGCATTGCACCCATGGCAGGCGTGCTTTGGAGTGGGGTTCAGGGAGGGCGAGGGGAGTGAGGGGATATACGGTCTGCGGCTGTTTATGGTCGCCGAACTGAGGAAACCGTGAGCCCTGGCCAAGCCTCGGACCCCTGACGTCGACCACCGAGCACCGTTCAACCTTAATTGAAACCTACGTTCAATTAGGCCCGTCTTAATGACCCTGCTCTGCCTGTCGACACCCTGCGGAACTTCGTCTGAAATGCCACTCGCTCAAGGTCATCGATGGGGGATGATTACAGTACATTGGATCCGTTCTTTAAACCTCGAACCTTTCTCAGAAACTGTTCCACTCAAGATCTTACAATTAGAACAGTATATCATCCGTCGAAGTATAGAGCAATTAAACTACGCCCATTTAACTGACAGTAAACATTACACAATTTTTATCGAAATTGTTCAATTTACGATTCCTTTCAATTGAACCGTTTATACGTGAAACACCAGCTGGAATAAAATTCAGACAACTGTTCGGATAATAGAGATTCTATCAAACCAACGATTGCGCGAGCATACGAGCTCCGAAGTACATTGTGCTCGGGCTCATTTTAATCAGAAAAATGTCGCCAGTACATCGGTAAAAATATCACAAACAACTAATTACAAATGAAAAACCCCATAACATTTCTTAGCGTTCGAGTTTTGGGGTCCCTCAAGTGTAGATACGAATTCATTCAAAGATTTACATGAAAGGTGGTTTCTTTGTATCCTATTTTCCGTTTTAGTCTCGTCGTTGGTGGACAGCTTACATCGAGACAGCGCTATACAACAATACTTGACGAGTAAACCGACGTTTTCATCCCCAGGACAAAAGCGCAATCCTCTTCGACACGCGTCGTTCCAGTCTTTCCAGACCTGTCGGAAGTTAATTAATTCGGTTTAGTTTGATTCGACGCGAGAGACCGTGCACGGGACAATGGCCTCTCCCATCTGACCAGGGGCTTTAATCTTTTATTAGCCGGAAAAGTGACGTTTTCCGTTTCCACGTGACGGAGGAGAAAGAGAGAGAGAGAGAGACAGAGTGAGAGAGAGTCGGCACTCGGCTGCTCTAACGTGGCTTCGAAACAAAACCGTGATCATCGGCTCCATTCTGCGCGCGGGCTCTGCCTTCCTCCCGCGTTTCTATTCCCCTAATTTCGTCCTCTCCACTTTTGTCGGCCCCGTTCGCCGCTCCGAGCCTGCTAATTCCCCTATTTACACGCGCCGCCGTTCGTCCCCGGTCCCCGACACCGTTTAATAGCGTTTCCAAAAGCTTGACGCGCGATATTATTCAAATAAAAAGCTCCGCGGCATTTCCCACGGCGAACTCGCCCCTGTCGCGCAAACCGGACGAAATTTTGCTAAACTCGCGATTGTGTACGGTACTCGATGTTAATCGGATCAGTCATTCTGCGGACGTTTTTTAATTTGTGCTATTCGTTGTTTAATCCTCGTTCGAACGTACACGCTTTACCTGTCAAGTTAAAATACATTTTTCTTTTCTAGGCGATTTTATTTATTGGACTACGGATTTTCATGCAACGTAAAAATTGTATTTCTTTTTTAAATCATCTTAATAATTCAAAAACACACTGGTTTTAAATTAGAATAATGTTCATGCAGCTATTTGGGAATCTGCATTCAGCAATGTGTATTAAATATATTAATTGACTCCTTGCATTTTTGGTGTCGGTTTTAAAAATGTTTCAATTTTTCAAAACAATATCGCTGAGAACGTACCCCCCTGTATGTACTAACCAACGAACCAAGTTCTCAGTGAGAACTTCTCACCCATAGCAATCTCAATTTTGATCTTTCTTGTGCGAAAAAATTCCCACACATTCCCCGAACATCATCGAAGACACCCCCCAAAGTTCTCCCCCAAAATGTTCCCCAGCTTCCCAGTAAAAAAATCGCAAAGTCAGCCCATCTCCGATCGAATCGTTTTACAAACTCCCAAGAGGGGATCGAGAAAGAAAATCTAAAAAAGGAGAAAGAAAATCTTAAACACTATTTGGGAATCTGCATTCAGCAATGTGTATTAAATATATTAATTGACTCCTTGCATTTTTGGTGTCTGTTTTAAAAATCTTTCAATTTTTCAAAACAATATCACTGAGAACGTACCCCCCCCCCCCTGTATGTACTAACCAACGAACCAAGTTCTCAGTGAGAACTTCTCACCCATAGCAATCTCAATTTTGATCTTTCTTGTGCGAAAAAATTCCCACACATTCCCCGAACATCATCGAAGACACCCGCCAAAGTGCTTCGCCAAAATGTTCCCCAGCTTCCCAGTAAAAAAATCGCAAAGTCAGCCCAGCTCCGATCGAATCGTTTTACAAACTCACAAGAGAGGATCAAGAATGAAAATCGAGAAAATACGTCGAGTAGGGGCGAACCGAATGATCAAAAACGATTCCCACTTTCCAGTTTTTCGTTCGCTTGGTCGGTGAAAACGAGGTCTACGATTCAACCCGGGTGTAGGATGCGTGCGTGTGCATCGGGACAAAAGTAGAAACGAGCCAGCCGGTGGGAACAGGAAGAAGGAAAGAGAGAGGGAGAGAGACCGACAGAGAGCGCTTTCTTCGAGAGACGCTCGTCGCGGTTGTACTTCCGGCTGTTGACCCGGTTCCCGAGGTTTCAGGGATCGGCCGGCTCTTTCAGGGCCCCTTATCTCTCGCCTTATTATTATTTGCATCCTGTCGTTGGCCCGCGAGACGCGAGCGTGGATGCTCCCGTTCCTTTCAGCCGCTGGTTTCCGATTTCTGGCCCCACCCACACCGGAAACACCCTTTCAACAATCCCGATACACCCCCGCGATCTCTACCCTTGCTGACATCGCTTAAGTGGCGAACCATTAAGCGGCACAACTAACATGGACCTCCCAAAACGACGCATATTTCAAATTTTTATTTTAACCCATTGCACACTTCTTCCGATCTAGAATATTGACCTTCTATATATTTTTTCGTGTTATACTGAATACTGAAGTGTTTACTAATTTATTCGATACAAACAAATATAATAATGCAAGACATATTTTGAATAATGATACAGCAATTTTTCGTGGTGCCTTACAGTCACCAGTCGAGTGCTAAGGGTTAAAAAGTGCCTTTTTCAATTTCTCATGTAATTCCTACCAATTGCAATTTTCTCAAAATCTATTTTTCCTGTCATTTGTCAAATTAATTCTTCTAATTGCCCCAAAAAAGTCAGGTCGTTTGGTCCGATTTTAAGAAAGTTATACCGTTTTAAAGAGGGATCTAATCATAATCGTCTGATGATGGGAGGGAATACGAATTAAGGGGAAAACTTTACCCCATCTCTGCCAGTGACATCGTGAAACACGTGCGACAGAACGGCGTCACGTGACCGCGGCGTGGGGGAATAGCGCGGTAGAAGGGGAAGCAGAGCGGGGGAACGAGTCTTGATCTGACGACTATGGCTTGGACGCTCTCATGAGCCACTGTACATGCATCGAGGCGTTTCTGTGGATGTCTGGTCCAACAAACGTTAGTTGTCAGCTGCTCTCCAGACAGCGACCTCGTCCCGACGACCCCGCAACAGACGAGCTCTCCTCGCCACGATAGATTCTGGTAGACCCTCTCGACGCTCCGACCCTGATAAGCATCGAGGGTAGGGGGAGGTTTTCCCACGACCGGTTAGATTTATCGTTTCGGGACCGAGGGGTGAAATAAAGCCGCGCGGCCGCCCCGCGTGCGACGCCTGGAAATGTATTCATTCAGCGAGAACCGCTCGATTCGAGCGCTGGAAAGCGAGCGTCGACAGCGATAAACAGCTTTCACTATTTCCTCGATATAAACAGAGTAACGGTCTAGGGGGACCTCTCTTCGAAAGTCGGCGCCTAGAAAAATTCCTTGGACGATCGAACGGGCCGGCCATTTGCCGTTCTTTCTCGGTTTGTTTCACCCCCCCCGACTCACTCTTAAAAAGACGATAACTTTTAAACGTCCCTCTCGTTCTTTTAACCTTTTTAACATCGAACTAGGGCCAAGATGGAGAGAGGACAGTTGGAAGCACGAATATTCGGCGGTCGGCTGTCCTTTCGCTTCAGGAAACTCGCGCATGATGTCGGGAGATAAGGTCACACAATGTGTGAGACGTGTTGAGCGAGACTTTCCACGAAAAAAACCCGACGTAGTTTGGAGAATTCGGTACAATGACCTCTTATGCGCGACGAATTCTCGGATGCTGTGTTTACGGGATCGGATACGATGTCGTTGATCGATTGCCGAACTCTGGCCGATAAATTATGACGTCACGCGGTACGTGAAGAGCGATAATGACGTTATCAAATTTATGTGTCGAGTCTACATTTCGTGCAATTATTTAAGAAATCGTGAGATTATTTAGGATATCCATTCGTGTCTCGATTAACCCTATCGTCGACCGGGCCTCACAGACCTACTTTATTTACTCATAACCGAAGAAGAGATTGTTTACTCATGAATATGTAATAATTTTCATTATTGTACTTCTATTCCATAATAATAATTTCCATTATTGTACTTCCCTCCCTTCTGAATTAAAAACAGTGCATTATATGTGTCTTGTTATTCGAACCCCGTGGCATTTTTTAGTGAGAAATAAGGTTTGTGATATCAAGACGACTGGCGTTACGAAAATTCGCGCGACCACAGTAGGGTTAATAAATTCCCCGGACGCAAAGCGTCGAATAAACCATAACAATAAACCAATAATTTCCATTATTGTACTTCCCTCCCTTCTGAATTAAAAACAGTGCATTATATGTGTCTTGTTATTCGAACCCAGTGACATTTTTTAGTGAGAAATAAGGTTTGTGATATCAAGACGACCGGCGTTACGAAAATTCGCGCGACCACAGTAGGGTTAATAAATTCCCCGGGCGCAAAGCGTTGAATAAACAAAATGAAGCAGACCTACAGGGCAACGTGTCAAAGGGCAGCTTTCAGCTGGGCTCGAAAGGATAATTTGTATGACGCGGGCGGGCCCTGAAATCGGCGTGTTTCGGAATAAAGAGCGGGAACGGGCTCTGAAACGAGACCGAAAGAAAAAGGGGGGAAAAAGCGACGAAATGTCTGGAGCTGGAAAGCGCGTTCGCGAGGCCTTATGTCGCCGGTTTTTCGTCGCTCGGTGCCTCTCGAAATTACCCCCTCGGATCCGGGCGGGTACAAAAGCGGAGACCCGTGTGCACCGTCGCCGTCGTATATCCGATCCCGGGGCTCTTTGTGTGCACAGGCCGGCCACTGGCTGCGCTTTAACGCACGTACACGCACGATCTCGTATTTACCGTGCGAGAACAAGGGAGAGAGAGAGAAAGAGAGAGAGAGAGAGAGAGAGAGAGAGAGAGAGAGAGAGAGACAGCGAGGGAGGGAAAGAGAGGCGGGAACCGGTTTCCTCTTTCTCTCGCTGTTCGGGGGGTGAATTATGGCGGCGGGCCACGGGGCAGACGATTCGAGGGCGGACGCCTTCCCCATTCCCCGCGCGTGCATTTCCCCCTCTCTCTTTCTCTCCCGTGCGATTATTCGGGACTCGAAAACTGTTATAATATCGATTTCCGTTCTTGGAAACGGTTGCGAAGAACCCTCATTACGAATAACTGTCGCGAACCGCCGACGATTATTCGGGATAAAGATTTTTAATCCGATCCCCTCTGTAACAGCTTTAAACAGTAATTTCGGATTCAACCTCTGAAGCGACTCGCCGCGCCCCAGCCGCTCTGAAAGCACTTAATTCGGCCGATTCTTGAAAAATAACTATTGTGCGCGGCCACCGGTGCACACCCGTGACCCGAGACCGTTACTTTATGGGGCTCGGCGCTGATAAAAATTGGGGTGGACGTGTTTGGGGATGGGAAGAGGGAATGCGAGCTGGAGGGTGTCTTTGAACATCGATGTCGATCAGATGGGTCGCTGGAGGCAGACGGTCCGGCAGATGGGGTTTATCAGTTATGCTCTGTCCGTCCGCGGTGGTGAAAATGAACTCGGGACATGAGCAGAGAGAAGGGCTGGTTTCGAGGGATAGTTTTTAACCCTTAACCATTTCGGATGCACAGGCTGTCTCTCATCCATATCAAAGACCTTAAATATTGCTGATAATAGACAAAAATGTCATTAGCTGACCACGGATTTTATGCATAACAAAAATGGGTACCTGTAATTTTAAACAGTAAAAACATTAACGCTTTGATCGCCAAACTAGGAACCCCCAAAATTCCATAAAATCGAAGTGAGTTATTTAATGAAATAAAAATTGAAAGAAATTAAATCTATGATACTGAGTAGTCCTCCGACTTTCTTGCATATTACAGATCCTAATCAAGTTCGGTACAATGAATATATCAACGTAAAAATTCATTTTAAAACCTGCACAAATAATTCCGTCACCCACATATGCTTACTTTTTTTCCTGTTAACAGTATTAAAGGAATAAATTATTTGAATTGACGAAGAAAATTTTTATTTCACACAAAAATCCGCAGTAAATAATTATAGTTTTAGCAGGAGAAAGAATTTTCTACTTACCCCCTGGTGCTCGGAATCGACGCAAACAATGGTTAGTCTCGGCGAGAAAATGTTATTCAATTGCCGGTAGCAACTACCTCGTGGAATCAGGGTTTAATAAAATGTATACCGAGAAGGAAACTATTTCCGATTCCGTTCCAGCCCCGTCACGTTCTCCGTCGAAATTTATTCGGTGATTTTAATAAAATATTTCGGTGCGCCGAGGGGTCGGAGATAAGCCGGCATTCTGAATGGTCTCAGATTTCTCTGCATTGAACTTTCTGACCCGGGACGATCTAAATTCTAGAGAAGCCGCGGGATGACGGGGATCCGTGGAAGAGATGATCGAAAAGTATAATTCACCGGCGTGATTTATATCGAACATTAATTCATGAACTGAGTTTATCGATACCGTGAACGCAGTCGCACGCTTTTCTGTTTGTCAGAAGTTTCCGAAAAGATTTCTCCGCTTAAGGAATTTCAGCGAGTATTTTTGTTGGAGGTTTTGTAAAAACGATCTCCTTTTTGAAATATATTCTCTTACCCAATCATGGAACCCAAGCCTCGAGGGATGAAAATCTAAAGGAAAGATAAAGAAAGCAGTCAACTGTTCAAATCCCCTCTATGAATAATAAATCATTGTCAGGATTTCTGTTGAAAAAATTACTACCCTTTTGCAATATTACTCTCTTGCAACAGGTAGCGTCAAGGGATGAAAAAGAGCAGTCCTTCGTTCGAAATGTCAACCCCCTACAGAGAGAAGACAAAATCCACTCGTCGCGGAAAGTCTTTTACAATTAATAAATCTCAATAAATATTCCTGACCCCCGTGCACAGTCACGAAGTGCAAGCCCCAAGGGATCAAGAAAGGAAACCGTCAACCCCTATCACGAATAAATTGTGAAATAAACTCGTGGCTGAAAGAGTTTCCCAATCAGTAAATTTCAACAAGCGTGTTCCTCCTGCAATTTTACAAAAGAATCGATGACCCCTTGAAACTTGCGGCACCGCAAGCTCGGATGAGAGGCCTTTAGAATCGAGAAAGGAAGCGTTCCTGGAAAGGTGCGAACCCCTCGCGTATGAAAACGTAAAATCCACTCGTCGCGGAGAGGCTTCCGCGATTAATAAATTTTAACAAGAAGTCCAACCCTAATTTGCGGGAAGCTGATTACCTGCGCATTTACTCGCGCCTCTTCAGGCTAAAGTCTCGAGGAGGTGGAAGCCTAGGACGACGTAAAGAAAGCTCGACCTTCCCCCTCTCTCTATCTCGAGCAAAGCGTCAACCTCCTTCACAGATAAAAACGAAGTCTGGCCAAGAAAGGAAACGGCGCGGAAGGGTGAGAGAGGATCTCTTCTCTCCCTTCTTCGACCGTCCCCCGCTGTTCCACCCCCGGGCCAACCACTCGCTCGGACTACTAATAGGGCTCTTAATAAACGAGAGCACTCGCTCGCGACTCGATGTAATTTCTAATGAACTCTGCCGGGGAGAAATGGGCAGGAAAGGGCCGACAAAGCTGAAGAACCCGGGGCCCTAGACTGCGGGGGGACGACGGGGGGCGGGGCTGCCGATAAATAACAATCCTAGACGCCACTCTAATTGCCACTGGACCTCTCTCCGGTCGACACCTGCGTCCGAATTTACTTTTTCGTTTCCGATGGAAACGCGGATTCGCCGCAGACGGTGAATTTGCCCTGGCAAAAGAATTCTTCCGCTGGATTCAAGGATTCAAATAATCCCGCGATTCTTGAAACGTTTCTCTAGCGAATTTCAATATCGAATTTTGATCACTCGGGTGGATTTGTATGCGTTTGACAATTTTTAGAATTCTTTATTCAATTCAATTTATGAATTCGACCGTTCCTTTCTTACGATAGCAACTCAAAATCGACTTTGGTCGACGGAAAAACTGGGGGCTAGTGCAGGAAGCTTCGTAAATTGCGCAGAAGCACTTTCGACAGATCCTCTGAAAACGACGTCGCTCCATCGACACGGTTTGACTATAGCGTTTCCATCGTTTTCCTCGCTGGCGACGCAACAAAGAGCGGCATTTCGTAACAGTCACAGCAGCTCTCTCATTACGTGGGAACAATTGCTTCTTACGTGGTAGCAATAAGCCGGCCGTCCCGCCTTAAAAAGCTGTCCTTTGTCCACGGTTCAACGAATCGGCAAGAATCGCAAGAAAATTCGCGCGACATCCGTGATAGATCGGGATCCCTCGATCGCTGGACGTTTCCTGGATATATCGGGCACGTATCGACGTTCCCGGCCGGCTCGGCCAAAGAAACTTAAACACCGTTCCATTTCACGCCGAACAACATGATCGAGCAGCGTCGATCCGCATCCCCGCCGGTGGAAACAGGAAAAAGAACGTTTTACATAAACGCCGGTGTTTTGCGGAGCGGTCGTTCTGTCAGAAGAAATAATAAACGGGAAGCGGGGATAAGTAGATCGGATAAATATCACTGATCTATTTTTACGTCCTCGGTGTTGCAGATTTTTCTGCCCGCGATTTTATTGGTTTATGTAACCGGCTCTCGTAATCAGGTAGTGCACTCTCCGCTAAACGATCGCGTTCGGGTTTTTTATCGATGGAAACAAATGGAGGACCGAGTGTCTTGTTTAATTTGTGCTCTTTTTGTGGGCTCTCGGGAAGCTGTTAAAGAGCTGGGTTTTTGTGCCCGATTTTTATCTTGTCTGTGGGCTTAACTTTACCTCAGGAAACCAGAAATTTTCTATAGATTTTGGCGAGAAGTTTCAATCCTAGAAGATCACCGGGACATTATTTAGAATCGTCGAAGAAAAACTTGCACTTTCGTATGGCTATCGTCTCTCGCAATCGACGCAATTTTTCTCTTTGCACGAAGTTCTGCAGGAACTTATCGAAGTACCTACTATTTCTGGCGAGTGCTAATTCCCCCGGGGATGGCTCGCCAATTCCCCAGGAAACGAGGCTGGTTCTCCGAAAGGGTTACCGGATCAGCTTACGAAACAGCATCGATCGAGCCTCGTACCAGTTTCGAGGAAAAATCGGAAACAGGTCGGGGAAAGGCGAGCCCGCAAGGGTGGCACAGAAGTCTGACTCATCGACACCGGGGACACACGTGGCGAGAGGCTTAACCGTATCACTGATAAGGCCGGGGCACGGTCAGCAGAGATAAACGGCCCTTTCGATGCGTCGTCCTGAGAACGACGCTGATAAACGCATTCCTTTCCGGATCCGTGAAACGTCAAAAACTATTATTACTTCCTGGGAATAAACTCTGTTCTCAACTAATAACAATTCACGCAACGCGTTAACGCAATTCGGCCGTGTATGCTGAAACCCAGAAGACATCGTGCAGAGCGGGGATCCATGGTGATCGAGTCTGGGCGTAAATCGCGATCAATTAGGCCCGGATGGGGCGAATTTGAGGGGATCCAGAGCCGAGTCTTGAGTCGACGTATCCCAGCTCCGATATATCGCGGAGATAGCAGGGCCAATGGAAATCTACGTTTAGCATAACCTGTTTCCAGCACGAGCCGCACAGGGCGGACTCTATATTTAGCTGGTTGGTCTACGTTTAATCTACGTCTATCTATCTATAATCCGCAGCTAGGCCGATGCTAGGATCGTGGAGAACTGGCGACGCTGAATTCAGATTTCAGAATTTTTTTTCTAGTCAACTATGCTATGTGTTTCTACGAAACTTTGTACACTTGTGTCCACATGTTTGACATACATCTGTGAATTTTTGTGCGGCATCATCATCGACACGATCGAAGTTATTCGTCAAAGAAGCAGATCGCGGAAGGAGTTCCTGTTGAATATTCCTCTTCTACTGCCTATCCTCTTCTTTAACGAATAACTACTATACTTTCAATAATAACGTTGCACAAAATTTCACAAATGTAGTTCTAACATACATAAATAGATCTATAAAGTTTCATGAAGGTACATCACACGATTCAATTAAAAAAAAAAAGGTTAAGATTTACCTGAGGAAACCAGAAATTCTTAACTCTTTTTATTGTAATCCTGTAGATTTTAGCCAGAAAATGCCGAAAATTTAAGTTTTAGTTACAGGAGATCAGTAGCTCGATAGTTATGCGTGTTTGAGGGATTTTAAGCGTTTTTGACAGGTAAGGTCGTCGCCATGTTGGTACAGCGTCGCTCGTCGTCTAACGAGCGGGGCCGCTAGATGACAGCACAAGCACACGGTGATGTCGATAACTTAGATTGCTCCACTTTATACACACATAACTTTCGAACTAGCGATCTCCTAGGATTAAAGCTTGAATTTTCGGAATTTTCTCGCAAAAATCTACAGGATTACATGAAAAATAGTTTAAAATTTCTGGTTTCCTGAAGTGTAGTTTAGCCAAAATAATTCTCGATATTCATCCTCATAGAAGCAAATCACGAAACTGATATAAACTAAACTGATATAACAGACGTTGAAGAATAATAGTCGTAATTTCAAGTGAATGAACAGTAAAATTGCTATAGAAGTGACACTAAACGACGGTCTACGTTTAATCTATAGGTCTATCTAGGTGTCTGTAGTCTGCAGATAGTCCGACGCTGTTTGCAACGTATTAGGTTGGGTGCGCACCAGTTAAGAGCTCGATATCTTAAATTTTCTTACAATAACTCGGCGTTATACTCGAACCTCGCCTGGGCAACAACCGGGAAACGGGTAAGCCGAGTTTAGCGTAAGGGCACGCCATAAATCCAGCGTAACCCGCGCGAGATATGAACTTGGCGGACTTTAAGCCAACCATAAACTGGCCCTGCCGGTGATTCGAATTCTACGAGACGATCTATACTGAAATTTTCAGGTATACTGCCCTCGATCTGCGGTCCACAAATCTGGTGGGGCTAGATCCTCTTTGAGCTCCGATCAGGTCCCATCGATTTTCCATTATATAAAAATATAAAAAAATTAATAGGTGTTCCTTAAGATGTATGCAACAAATGAGCTTTGCGAGATTTTCCATTTTGTTCACGATTTTTACATAAAAAATTCCTAAAAGCAGGTCTGAACTGCCAGGTTAAAACGGTTCAACCCTCTAACTGTCTATTAAAAACTTTTGTATTTAACGTTTTGTATAAAATTTAAAACTATGAAAAATACACTTGTATGCCTTAAAATGTGTGCAACAAATGAGTCTCGCCAGATTTTCCATTTAGTTCACGATTTTTACATAAAAAATTCCTAAAAGCAGGTCTGAACTGCCAGGTTCAAACGGTTCAACCCTCTAACTGCCTATTAAAAACTTTTCTATTTAACGTTTTGTATAAAATTCAAAACTATGAAAAATAGACTTGTATGCCTTAAGATGTGTGCAACGAATGAGCCTCGCCAGATTTTCCATTTTGTTCGCGATTTTTACATAAAAAATTCCTAAAAGCAGGTCTGAGTTTATAAATTCAAATGGTACAATCTTCTATACGACTGCCAAGAACTTTTAGATTCAATCTCCTGAAAATTTTCTAATTTCAAATTTTTACCTTAAGATACAGAATGTTTCGAAGAGGCTTGATAAAAATTTTCTCAGAGCGCCCAGAAACGATTAAATCAGAAAAAGCTGTTTCTAATCTGCGATATTCGTATTCCACGTGAAGATAATCCAGTTTGAAAATTGCGATCAGGGAAAGGCGAGCTATGATGCAGTGTCGATCGGAACGATGATCATGCGATGGCGCAGTATAGCAGGGAAGTTTTCGCGTGAGGGGGTTAGGAAAATACGTTCGCGAAGGTCCGAATAAAAATGTTAATGCGAGGAAGAAGGTAGAGCGCGCGTCGATAACTAATTTCAGGGAGGTCTGGCCGGGGTCGATGGTGCAGGAGGCGACGCGACGGTGGCATCGCCATTTTCCAGGGGTTGCGTCGCGGCGCGCGACGCCACGGGGTTCATTTCCATACTGTAATATACAGCAAGCCTCGTGGACCGTAGAAAAGGGGTTGGAACCGACATGGCGAGGGGTTTGAATCTACACTGCCGCTCAAAAGTATGCGAACGCTTTCTTAATTGCAATTAAAACATAAATTGTTTGCACATCATTCATAATGCATAATACATGCGAAAAATATATGCATAATAATTTAATAACAAAATTCTTTTGTTCGTGAAACCGTTGCCAACTCATTCCTGACATTTTTCTGGTTAAAATGAGTCCCAACATGACATGGTTCCGAGCTCGTTTGCTTGTTTAATTCACGATTCAATGGAACCTCGATTATGCGAACCGAAATTCTCGACGTGATCCGAATTGCGTCATGTTTGGACTCATTTTAACCAGAAAGATGTCACCAATGTGTCGGTAAAGGTTTCACGAAGAAAAGAATTTTGTTACTAAAAAAGTTCCGTTAAACGAGAATGATTGGAAGTTTCAGAATTACAACCGTTCGCCTACTTTTGAGCAGTAGTGTACATTTCAACTGCCCTAACCGAGCGAAGCTGAGCAGAGGGTGCGCAACCCTGTGTATGCCAAGACTCTGAAAGCTCTGTACTTTTCGCCGCAACGACAAAGACTACGCGCGCCTTTAACGAGTCAGATTAATCCTAACTCGAGCGCGTCTAGGGCCTCGAACTTCGACAATTAACCGGCGTGCTTCGAATCCCTCCAGGAACTTGTGCCATTGAATTAATCATGACCTTACTGGACCAGTTGTTTCCTCTAAAAACGTTTAATTGGCGTTCGTCCCAACTCTGCAATTTTTAATCCGCTTAAGGGTTGCCAGTTTTCTGTTTTATCATCGATTATTCCCGAATCTATTAGGATTCAGTATTTTCATTTCCTATTAATTTCGAACTAAAACGATTCCCGTCTGTTCACCCGCGAGTCCCGGTGCGTCAACGAGGAAAATATTCCTGGAAATAGTTTCCACGAATGTTCGCGCTTCGTTTTCCTGGCAGAGTCGTCGGAGACTCTTCTTCGCGCCGTGAATCATCTGGTTCGCTATTCGATTACCGTTTCTGCGGTCTCGGCGGATTTTCTTTTTTGCGCAACGTCCGCCAATTAGACGAAAGAAATATCGACGCGGGGCTTCAAGGCGAGCTTGACGCGGCGCGCGGATCGATTGCGAAACGAATTCTCCGCGCACATGAGGCCCGCGAATCCGCTAACCGATGCACAGAGCGCTTCCCTCGAACCTAGTTTCTGAATCCGCAAGGCAATTCGCGCCTTTATGCTTTAATAGAAACGGCGCCCTTGGCCGGGCGAGATCGTCCTCGAGAATCGAATCGAGTCGTCGAGGCGATACATGCCTGAATGGATGAAACGCAATGCTTGCCGAAGCCTTTTCGCCTTGTGCTCTGATCGTTTGCTGTCCTTGTATGGCTCTTGATCGAAGTGGATTCATTTCGTTACCGGGAAACATGATATAATTCGCGTAATCAATTCATAAGTCGAGATTTTCTGTCTGGCACCGAAATAAAATAACAAATAGACGGCGAATCTTTCAGATAAAAATTGTTCGAGTCGATTGTGAGAAACAGAAGTTAAACAATAGTGCATTTCCACGGAATAATTTCAACTATATCGAGAACAACGTGATAATGTTTCTTCAGTGTTATATTTGACCAAGCCATTTTCAATTTTGTGGTACTTTCTTGAAAGAGGTGATTCCCGAGGTCATTTGAAGTAACTTTTTCCTTTGCGAAAATCTTCTCCGCGGCTTCGTTGAGGAGTTATTAACGAAAAACGCGGACCAATGGGGGCGAGCCTAAAACGAACGGGCCCCGGCCCGGCGCTGGGTCCCACTGAGCGGCGCTGTGATAGGTCGGGCAGGAATCGGTCCCCCGCTGCCGCGCCCTGATTGGTCCGTGTTTTTCGTGAATATCTCCTCAACGAGGCTGCGGAGAGCATTTCCGCAAAGGGAAAAGTGACTTGAAATGACTTCAAGAATCACATCTTTCAAGGAAGTACATTTTTGGGAGACTTGATTTCATTTAACATCAAATTTGGCAGACTTTTCTTTTGACCATCCTCTGAGGACAGAAACCGCCAGAGAATCAGATCGGTCACGACCGGAGATTTAACTGGATCGCCGAGAAATCAGGATCCTGTGAGATCACGAGGGCTCGTGTTTCGAATCTGCAGGACGAGAGCAGAGCAGAGGTGCACCAGGCTGCAGGTTGCACGAGAGGACGCGTCTCCGTGGTCTTACCTGCTTGTTACTACGAAACTGGTCCCGGTAACAGGAGAAAAAGGTAGTGGGGGTCCGACAGCACCTGGCATCCGTGCACAGGTAGCGGAGAGGCCCGGCCTTTTGTCGTCCTCGAAGCCCTCCCACGTCCGACCGGCCACGGAAACTTCTTCCTTTGCGAGGGCCCGATCTATAGCTCGCAAAACCCGGGGCCCCGGGGCCCCTTTGTGCCGTCGAACCAGGACGAACAGCTGGTGAAAACAGAACCGGCGACCGCCAGCTGGTGTCCGTCACGAGAATTCGAGCTGACCGTTCATTGTTCCCCCGAAGTCTCCCGCTTTTTCGAAACGAAATCCACCGATCTCTGGCGCAACGCTACAACTCTACTGCGAGAGGACTATTTTAGATGTCTTCTGGATCGTGACCCATGGACCTAGCTCCTTTGACCTAGAGCCCTTTTCGAGCAAAAAGGACAACAAAATCAGCCCTGATTTCTGAGCTGTGGGAGGTCGTCGATTCCTAGTTCTTGAACGGCTTCTGACTACCTCACACACATCTTCCACAAAGACTCTCTCGGACGCAGTTGTCGAGGTTCCCTCGTGTCGCAACGACTCGGCCGCGATAAGCGTAGCAAATGGGGACGCCGCGGATAAGAGGGCCTCTGTTAGGGAAGTTGAGGAGTGGCCAGGATGATCAAGGAGAAACGCGGCCGCGAAGCATCCGGCTAACCCGTGGAAGCGGGTCGCTCGAGATCCCGGGAGGATAACGACTGGAACGGCCGGTAAACGCTAATTCAACTGTTGGCGGGTAACTGTTGATTGCCGGCCGACCGGCGCGATTGACAATTAACGGGCTCCGCGACTTCGACCTGCGAAACGCGTTGCGTAAACGTGCCAAGGTTGCGAACCGATAATCTTTCCCGCTCGTCGATCGCTACTTTGTTCGAATCCAATTTGAGGAGACAGTCGAACGACAGCTCGAGGAACGACAGCCACGTCTGGACGCGTCGACGAGCCACGAATCCAGGTGGCGGCGAGACATCTAAGCGAATGAATCACCTCTGCTACCGATTAGTGTCCCGCGGGATGGCCGAATCGCAATCGAACCGCAATATGCTCCCGATTCGCGCATCCGACCGATCCTAGCGAGGATCACCTGCCCCAACCATCTGTTCGAGTCACCTGTTTGCGGCTGGGACCTTGGGTCGCTTCGCTGGCTGTAACCATGATCGCTCTGCTAAAAAGTGCCACCTGCCCACGTAAGAGATCGAGAATGGTGGCGCGGGACGGGACAGTGTCATATATTAAATTGAGCTGCGTTAGCTCTCGAGGTCAGGTTCTCCGGTAGTTTCTCCGAACCTCTTCAATTGAAAATTCTGAAAAAAATCAGACGTACTGAAACTACTCGAATGCATGTCTATGAATTTTTTCAGAATTTTCAATCGAACAGGATAAGAGAAATTACGGAAAAATCTGATTTTCTTTGTTACCCCTTTACTACTCTTCCATGTCGAGGTATGGTGTTGAAAATTGGTACACAGTATTTTCTTTGGATAAGCTATCGAATGTCCTATTGCAAATTTGATTTTGGTTTTTCGTTGAGTAAAATACGCAGTTTAGTTGTTAATAAAGCAACTGGTGGAATGCACGAATAGAGAATGGATGAATAATTTCTGAGGACCACGTTGTACCATACTTCGGAAACACGCGCGGATCATGCTAGATGTGCAGTTTTTCAGTTGACTGGACACGTGATTATGACGGCGCGTTTCTGCCGCGTCAATTATGTTAATCGGAAGTAACGATACAAAGTTATCTGTCACTCGTATGAAGCTTTGACCCGACGCATTTGTCAACGAGTTGTTCGCCGAGTATGATTTGTTAAGCAAATCGCAGATCATTCTACACGCTGGGTTTGCGCAGTCTACTAAGCGCGAGCAATTAGCATTTCCAGATGCAGAACGTGTTCTGAACATTCATGGTCTTGGACGTAGAACAGGTGTAGTGTTAAAGGGGAAACGTGATCTCTCGGATAATCGTAGTCGGAATAACTAACATAATTTTAACAATAGCGGCGTACAAAAGATCACAGAGCTAGTTCAAACCTATGCAAACAACTCTGCAAAGTTGCATAACGATGCATTGTTCAGTTTACTCACAAAAAATTCTCAAGTTACGCCTGCTAAGACAAAGATTTCTGCAAACTAGTCGACTTCGTCGGTGAATAACTTCTACAACTATAACAATAGCGACATAGAACAAAACCGTATATTTAGCTCGAACCTAGGCGAACAACACTACAAAGTTGCATAACGATGCATCACTTCGTTCGCTAAATAAAAATTCTCGAAGTATGCCTTCTAAGACAGAAGTGGAAATATTACGTCAAGATAAATATGCTTCTTCGGTGAATAACTTCTATAACCATAACAATAGTAGCGTGTAAAAAATCACATAGCTAGCTTAAACCAATGGAAACAAGTCTGTAAAGTTGATGTCTTGCTCACTTCGGTCCAAAAAAAGTTCGCAAACACCTAGAAAGTAGAAAAATGAGAAGACAAAGTGCCTCGAAGTAATTTAAAATCGAAGTTCTAGCGTGTAAACCGAAAGGAAAATCGATATCGGATCGATGGTCCGATCGTGATCGAGGCACAGTCGCAGCTAATCGCGAGCGGAACAGGTGTGTAGTTAGCGAGATTCTAACGGGACGAGGTTCAGGGTCAATTACTGGATGTTGTTCGCGTGTATAGCGATCACGGGGGGATGAAGAAGAGGAGCGCGGACGAATCCTGTTCTTCGGGGCCGGTATTAGTCCTGGGTGGAGCCACGGGTAATCCTCCTTGATATTCCTGTCCGGGCGAGGCAATCCTCGCCTTAATGATCGCGCTAATGACTCCTCCTAACGATACCCTCGCCGAAATACCGAGACCCTGTTGCGAAAAATGCGAATCCGCCCCTGTTAACAACCCGTAAACTTTATTCACGTTGAATTTCATCGCTCCGTTCGTTATCGCGTTCGATTAAACCGGAGTTCTCAATCTTCGGGCTCCGTTGAAACAAATTTCAAAATTATTTCGTCACATTTCAGTTAATTTTTCGGCGGTTCTGTTCGGCAGTCGACGCGTCGAACAGCTATCAAAGTTGACAACGAAGTTCTCGCCTACAGTTCACCGCGAGCGTCCTGATGTTTATCGATCGCTTCTTAAATATAAAACGCTATGTTTAGGCAGTCGCCGGACGACAAAGGCAGTCTGGGCTTCAGAGGGAAAAAAGAGAGAACAAGCAGGTCGCCGTCAGAGACACGTACGGACAGATTAAAAGTGATTACAGGTCGTCGATTAAAAATGGAGCGGTTCGATCTGTTTTCTAAAATTACCTGTCTGCGTTTAAATAAAACCTTGACGTTTAGCATTCGCGTCGCCTGGCGTTCGATCTGCCTCCAATAACTATACTCTGCCTGCAATAATAACTATACCGACAGTCATCGTTCTCGTCAATGGCGTCGCCGTGGAAACTGGTTGACTGATTTGTTATTACATCTAGACAAGTAAACGAAGCATCTACGCCAGCATACGAGACAATATTAACCATTTGCACTCGAGTGGTGAGTCTGAAGCAGCACTAGAAATTGTTGTGGCATTATTTCATAGAAATTACAAAAAATATTGCAATGTATCTCTTACATTACAAAATTGTATTTAATGGATTACTAACTATTTAGATATTATGAAGAAAAATTTAGTTTTACAATGAAAATAGCGTCGAGTGCAAAGGATTAATTTCAACGAACTCTTCGTCCTCTTTAATCATTTTTTAATGAAACTTTCACCGGCATATTCGCGACACTTCCCCGGTTAAGACGATACCAAACACGATAAAGTTCGGATCGCGCCGACTCGTTCGATCCACGATCAAGCGGAACCTCGATTATCCGAACCGAGCTCGCGAGAATCCGTCGGCGACCGACGTTCGCCCGTGCTCGCGGGAAGGAGAGATTAATTCTTACCCTTTGAAATCTATCTCGCGCCTCGATCTAGGTGTCCAACTACCGACTCCCAGCGTAAACCCACAATCAGCGTAATTCATGCTCGAGACGCCTACTCTCCCGGCGTACCTACGCTGAACGGGGCCCCCAGATTAACACGTTCGCAGCGATACGGGATATTTATGCTCCGCGTTGGATCCCCGCGTCAACTGCGTGCCGTGTTACTTCGGCATTGCGTGTTTGCGAAGATGGTTTCGTTATTCCGCTCCGCGAAACCGAATTCTTTTTCATTGAACCGTACCATGCATCTTGATGAAACTTCACAGGTTTGTTGGTGTATGTTTGAGCCTCACCTGTGAATTTTTGTGTTGCGTTATTGTTGAAAGTATAGCAGTTATTAAACAAGGGGATGGACAGTGGGAGTATATTTTAGTTTCGAGATTTTTTTTTCATTGAACCGTACCACGCATCTTGATGAAACTTTACAGGTTTGCTGGTGTATGTTTGAGCCTCACCTGTGAATTTTTGTGTTGCGTTATTGTTGAAAGTATAGCAGTTATTAAACAAGAGGATGGACAGTGGGAGTATATTTTGGTTTCGAGATTTTTTTTTCATTGAACCGTACCATGCATCTTGATGAAACTTTATAGGTTTGTTGGTGTATGTTTGAGCCTCACCTGTGAATTTTTGTGTTGCGTTATTGTTGAAAGTATAGCAGTTATTAAACAAGGGGATGGACGGTGGGAGAGGAGTGTTCAACAGACTTTTCATGACGAATAACTTGTATGGTTGCGATCATGATGGCGTACAAAAATTCACAAATGTACATCAAACATGTACCACGAACCCTGTAAAGTTTCATACCGATACATCGTACAGTCTGCCAGAAAAGAATGATTAAATAACGAAAAGCATCTCTTCACGAGCAAGCGTATATTCCAAGAATCAGTTTACGCTCACAATGGACCGCAAGGCCGTTGCACAAGAATGAATTCCGCTCGTAATAACGTCACTAATAACATTCGCCCTGATATACACGGTTCGTGAAAGATCAGGCTGGCCGAACGCAAAAGAAGAATTTCGTCGCTCGCGTGCGCGCGCGGCCCGGCGTATAAAAGATGATTACGCGGGTAGGACAAAGAGGAGAACGCTCGGGGAAAAAAAGCTTGTCCACGCGAGCTTGTAATTAAAACCCGATGAATGCCCTCGTTATATCACCGAGGCGGCGCAGCGCTTCCTTATTTTGCCGGTGTCGTTGGTGCGCGCTCGCCTTCGGCAACGCTAACGACTCGTCCGGGATCGTATAATCGTACCTCGAAAGAAGAACACGACGGAGTATCTAATTACAAGGTTAAATCCTTATACATCGCGTGCAGTTTACGCAACGGACGGGCAAAAATCCCCGCCATTTTGCTTCCGGATACATCGCGATTCTTCCAGTCCAACCTCGATTACGTCTCTGGAACGCTTCGCGATCGAGATCGATCCTCGTTCGCTCATTTCCATATTTTTGAAACCTCGGCAGGCATTGCGGTGCAATCGGGTATTTTTATGGTTTCGAGAGCAAACTTTTGATCTACAGTGATTTCTCTATATAGAGACACGTCCCGAAGTCGTCTCGACATCAGCTAAAATCAGTCTGAAAAGTTTCCCACCCAACAAAGGTAATAAAGTTTATTTTACTACCGTATTTCACCTTGCATGACCTTCAATGATAACTCGCTGAATCCGTCTCAACTCTGGCTATCACATCGCGATAAAAAAACATAGCATTCCATTAAAAACAAATAGAGTTGACCTTGAAATCTCCTCTATGCCTCCACCCACGCAGAAAATGTTTCTGTCACAATATGTCCCCCTCTATACCGTGTAACTTTTCTATATAACATTTTTTCGTATTATTACAAATAACGGCAATATTCAAACTGGACATAGTTATTGCCCCCTCCCACTGTATATCCAGAATTCACTATCCCAATATTTAAAAAAACGCCAATTCCTCTCGCTCTCCCGCGTCTCCACTCGCCGATTAGACTATCAAAATGTTCTACGGATTCTGTTCTTGATTCCGGCGCGAGTCGATGGGAAATTTCGCATGAAAAATTACGGGGGAAAAAGTTCGGGGCGCTCTTCCGTGCGAAGTAACTCGCGTGCGGAGCTCGGGCCGGTGCGGTTTTATGGCGGCGGACGATAAGGGAGAGGAAAAATGTGTCGCGAACGCACGAAACACGACGCTTGTCAGCCGGCGCGGCGCGGCTCGGCGCGGCGCGGCCTGCGTGAGCCACGTCGCCGCGATTAACGCGATCGAGGAGAGACCACCTGATCGATCCACCTGTATCGCGGCCGGCCACGCGACGCGGTTACACGCGTCCATCCCGCTCGTCCGGATTTCGAAGTTTGTTCGAGGCAACTGGGGCGGAAATTCCGATATACCACGGAAATTCACCGCCGCCCTCTGTGTTTTCCGTTTTCTGCCTCCTTCCATTTTCGCGGGAGGGCGGCGTTTTTCCTTGAGTCGCGTGAAAATCGGCCGGCCCTTTGTTTCCTCGATCACCTCGATTGCAGAACGATCTATTGTTCGCTGCTTTGAACTTCCTTGTCTCGCGATTGTTCCTCGTACTTCGAATCGCGGAGGGTGCTGCAGTGGCTCCAGTGGTTCTCAAAGGATCTTCGAAGACCTCGGAACCCGTTCGAAGCCATTTGAACGGTTCGGCACGAAGAATTTCGTTTTAGAGTCACCGGGATGCTCTCGAAGATGTTCAAAGTCTTCTCTAAGGACTCCCAATGGACTCTGGAAGAACCTGATCACCCTCCAAGGACTTTTATATGGTTATGGACTGTATCAAAATGTTTTCAAGTCCATTTAACCTATTGGAAAATGCAGCAGTTCCTTTTAACGCCTCTTAAAAGGCTTTATCGTTGTTCCAAGTTTTCTATGGTCTCTGAGAAAGGACTTTCGAAGATCCTGAAGCCGCTCCAGTGATCCTCAAAGGATCTTCAGAGATCTCGGAACTCTCTCCAGCCTGTTTAAGCCCTCAAATATATGGAAATTCCTTCGAAAATGTCAGGAAAGGTTTCAAAAGTTGTCAAAATCTCCCAAGGATTCTGGGTGGACTCTGAAAGATCCTGATGAGCCCCCAAGGATTTCTACACACACACAAGGACATGGATTATCCCAGAGGCTCTTCAAAGTCATCTAAACGATTAAAAACGTAGACACTTACAAAGAAAAATTAAAAAGGCCAAAGGGAAATGGACCGAAGGGCCCGTGGGAAATTTTCAACGACATAGAGAACTGTACAGTGATTTCTCTATATATGTCGTCAAGGCCTGGATGATAAACGTCGCGGAACTATCCCCACTACCGCGGGGTATGCCCCGAAGCTCGAGAGTCCTCGGACTCCGAGGAGTGCAGACATAACACGGCTCGAGTATGTCTCCTGCACGATACATGACGCTGGCAAGACCCGTGTTGTTGACTTATATCGAGAATTCACTGCATTCCCCGCGATTCGAGTCAATTCTTCCGATCTGGCGACACTGTGTCCGAGGTCTGAAACAAGTGTTGAGAATTTTCGCGACACCTTCGAAGGACTGCGAATGGAAACAATAAATCTGCGTGTCTTCCCCCCCTCTGGGGTGGTATCAGCCGTTCTAATTTCGCGAAGGCCTAACAAAGGTGGAGAAACGAGAGCGAGTAAATTCGGCTGTCCGAAGTCGTCGGAATTGATAACCCATTTCCGTCGACGAAAGACGGGCCGAGAGCCATTTTCGGGGCGAAAGAAGGTCGGCGTGGATGCCGATATCGATTTATATGCATGTGCAGAGGGAGAGAGAGAGAGAGAGAGAGTGGAGGAGAGTGTGAGAGAGACTGGCGGCGAGCAACGGGTTCCCGGGGAAACTTTGTTCACAGCCCGCGGGATGAATATTTATGGTTGTTCGCCTCTCGGCGAGCAACGACTGATACCTATGCCGTTCTTCTCTCGCGGCGAAAAAGCCGGCTGTACGCTCGACTCCGCTCGGCTCTGCTGGAAACCGGACGGAGAAAGATGCCGCGCGCCGGTGTTATTAGTTCGCGGAAAACTCCCCGGCACCGGGGAACACGTCGTCATTACATCGGACGGCGAATTTGTCTCGAGCCTATGCTAATTCGCTCCGTGCTAAACGACGTGTACGATCGCTTGTTAATCGGCGTGACGCGAACTTCGCTTTCGCCCCCTGTTTTCCCGGGGAGCCTGGGAAAATGGTAAACGGAAAAATTCGCCTCTTCGCGGCGCATACACCGACGAAAATTGAATCCCTAACCTGTCCGATCGAAGCCGAACCAGACCCTGGAAATGTATCAGGTCTAGCGGAAAGTTCTGTCACTTTTGAATTGAAAGAAAATAACACAATTTTCATAATATATATAATAAGTTTATCCGTTCGTTCTTTAATTTATCGTGAGGAAATAATAACCAAACTGAGTTTCACTGTAAGCACAAGATTAAAATTTTATTCGCTATTTACAACAGTTATCTGCATTATTTACATTACATTACGTTACATTACATTCCTGCCTGTAAACACAAGAAACGATATTAAAAGCTATTATTCCACGATCCTAATCAATTACATTTTGTAATACACGTGGCTTTTCTCTCTTTCAACTACTCTTATCAGCTGTGCCAGTCCGCCAGCTTGTTCTACAGACGTGCGCAATACGTATCTAATTCAAAATGAGTTTTAAAAGGAGTACGATAAATTTACATAAACTTTATCGTATTTCTTTTACATATAATTTAATAATATTTATTGTAGAATATACTTTCCATCGTTTTAGGAGAGTACACGTGTGTAAAAGCAATGATAAAGAGAGATAGTCAACAGAAATCAACTTGTAGCGTCACTTGGTGTGACACTATCGGACAGAACTTTCCGGTAGACCTAATATTTTCCATGATAGTTGACAAAACAGTAAATCGGTAGATAGTTGACAAAACGGTTTACTCATGAAACTACTATCGATATACTTGTCGCATTTCGCTGATTAAAACAAGCCCAAACATGACGCAGTGCGGAGCACATTTGCTTGCGTAATGCACGCTGCAGCGGAACCTCGATTATCCGAACCGATCGTGCTAAATTCTCCATGATACGTGCCCCACAACTCGGTAAAGATATAAACTAGTACAGAGCCTAGATTACTCTGTTCTGTCATTAAAAAAACCGTTCCACCGATCGGTTCGGATAATCGAGGTTCCACTCTATCGCGTATTAAACAGGCAAATACGATTCGAAGTGCGTCGTGTTTGGTATCGTTTTAATCGGAAAAACGTGGCGAATACGTTGGTGAAAGTATAATAATAAGAGGGATTCACGGGGATAAAGGAGAATGCGAAAATGTGGAGTATCTCCGAAAAGGGGACGCTGAACGAGCGTGTATTTTGGGGAACAGACGTCGCAAATCTCTCTAAGCACCCTATTTGCAATTTCCCCGTATCAAGTACGCTACGGAGGGGGCTCAACTGGGAAATTTCAGACTGTTTAATTTTGAGGCGGCTAGAAATTCGGCCGCGTTGCGGCCGCGAAGGAATGCGACTTTAATAACTGAACGCGGCTCGCATGCTCCGCGGTGACGTTGCAGTGATAAAGGTTAATGGACACTGAAATATTTCAGCTCCGTTGCATAACTGCTGTGCCAAGCTTTATTTTCTATACGAGACGTCGAAGGTCATTAACTTAGCGTGTATGTATACATACATGTGTTGACCACTTCTGCCGGTCCTGCTCTTCGCTTTATAAAAATACCATTGGAAAAAATGTTGGCTGTCGACGCAGTGTTCTATTCTTCATTTGGCGGTTATACTTAGCTCCGGCGTTCGTGGTCTTGTTTCATAGGGGAAATGGGTGTTACGTTGCGCGATGTATCGACAAATGGGAAAGAGTTCTAGCGTGTGGGGTTAATGTGACAGTATTACGTTCTCTCCTGTCCACCGGGACAGTCATTACGCGCATCGATCATGAAATTTCCTATTCCGAAGCCGTTACGGTTACTTCCACGGACAGGAAACGATACGCTTTCGCCGCGGCATACGTCACGTAGAAAGTGAAAGGACAATGGGTCAATTTGTCTTTCGAATCGTCGCCCTATCTCTCCATTGATCTTCCTCTTTCCCTTGCTAACGGAACTTCATTCTAAGATACTTCTTTCGAGCCTTTGCTTCTTCGCGCCGAGCCTCTTTTAACACGTTGAATGCCACGTCACCCACACATGGGTGACGGAATTACTTGTGCAGGTTTTAAAATGAATTTTTACGTCGATTTATACGTTGTACCAAACTTGATTAGGATCTGTAACACGCAAGAAACGTGGACGACTACTCGGTATCGTACATTTAATTTTTTTCAATTTTTATTTCATCAAATAACTTACTTTGATTTTATGGAGTTTTTGAGGTTTCTAGTTTGGCGATCAAAGTGTTAACACGATCTTTGTTGATTGTTGATAGGCGTATCATTAGACCGCGGATCTTTATGCAAAATAAATGTTCTCTGCGTCAACTACAAGCCACCGGTGCCAGATACAAATGTGTTTTTTTCCAGTAATAATTTTAATGCGTCGACGATAATATATCAGCACTCTTAAAATTCTTTTAATCTTTTCACTGTTTTATATTTCGCATCCGTTTTCCTGTAAACAGGTGAAATACAAAATAGTAAAAATACTGGAACAATTTGAAATTGTTGCCAGATCAATTTCAGCCTGTTATAATTATTACGAAACGTAATATCTTAAACCGAAAGGTTATTTTTATTTTTTTGCTGCAATCGGGATAAAACATTTTTATTTTGCATGGAGATATCCAGTTTATTGATGTTGAACCAGTGATTGGAATCGAAAATAGTCGTGGCATTTAAGATTGCGACAAGAACACGTAACCTTGTAGTGAGTAAAGTAAATAAACACAAACCTCGGGATGTTTTACTAAATTTTTCGTTTCCTTTGTTACAGGTAAGCATCTTGGAGCACGACCTCTCGGGCTCGAACACCAACTGATTCACGGGTACTCGAGGTAACGTTGCCGACCTTGTTCGCAAGCCGATGTAAAACGCCGCTCGTTAATTGGATACGCCAATAGTTGCGCCACTAACGGGGGGGGGGGGGGACTCTGTTTTCGTCAATATTCATGAGAACGTACAATTAGTCCCGTCCACGTTTTCCTTTCGTTCTGCACTAATCCGTGAGCTCCTAATCCATTTTCGATAATTATACAACCCACTCCCCCATTCAAATCAATTCAGAACCTTCCCCGTTTTTGTGGATTTATCTGTCTCTTGTTATCATTTTAAAACAGAGTCGAATACTAAAAACCAATGAAAAGTTAAAGCTTACCAAAAACCGAGGAAAATTCTATAAAACTAGTAAGTAATAAAGTAATACTGCTCTTCAAGTGAACGAAGAAAATTATATACAAATTTTGTAAAGAGATCCTAACAAGAGGGGAACGGTGGAAATTGGGGGGAAAATAATGCTGCCTGCACATGTAAATGGAAAAAATAGTATAAACATTTTGTAAAGAGAACCCAGCAAGAGAATAAGGGTGCAAATTGGGGGAAAATAATACTGCCTTCAAGTGAACGATGAAAATTGTATAAAAATTTTGAGAAAACATCCTGATAAAGGAGGAACTGTGCAAATTGGGGGAAAAATAATTCTGCCTTCAAGTAAACGGAAAAAATAGTATAAATATTGTGTAAAAAAATCCTAACGATACGGGAAGGGTGGAAATTAGGGAAGAGACAATACTGCCTGCAAGTAAACGGGAAAAATAGCATAAAAATTGTGTAAAAAAATACTAAGAGGACGGAAAGGGGGTGAATTTGGGGAAAAACATTACTGTCTTCAAGTGAACCATGAAAATTCTATCAAAATTTTGCAAAAACATCCTGACAAAGGAGGAAGGGTGCAAATTGCGGGAAAAATAATACTCCCTCCAAGTAAACGGAAAAAGTAGTATAAAAATTGTGTAAAAAAATCCTCACGGGACCGAAAGGGTGGAAATTAAGGGAGAGACAATACTGCCTGCAATTAAACGGAAAAAATAGTATTAAAATTATGTAAAAAAAATCCTAACAGGACAGGAAGGGTGGAAATTTGGGGAAAAACATTACTGCCTTCAAGTGAACGATGAAAATTGTATCAAAATTTTGCAAAAACATCCTGACAGAGGAGGAAGGGTGCACATTGGGGAAAAAATAATACTCCCTTCAAGTTACCGGAAAATATATTATAAAAATTGTGTAAAAAAATCCCAACGATACGGGAAGGGTGGAAATTAGGGGAGAGACAATACTGCCTGCAAGTAAACGGAAAAAATAGTGTAAAAATTGTGTAAAAAAATACTAAGAGGACGGAAAGGGGGTGAATTCGGGGAAAAACATTACTGCCTTCAAGTGAACGATGAAAATTGTATAAAAATTTTGTAAAGAGATCCTAGAAAGCGGGCAAGGGCGGAAATTCGGGGGGGAAACAATACTGTCATCGACGAACAAAAGAAAGTTTTGTGAAAGAGCCGGGAGAGGCACGTAAGAGCAAAATAATTGAGTGCACGGTGGGCCAGAAAGAGTGAAGAGGTGAGGTGGAAAGGGACAAAATTCGAGGGAAACGAACAACCTGTTCGCGAGGCACGTTCTCAGACGGGCAGCGACCCCGTCCGGGTGGCCGAAGACGAGCGGAAAAGTTGTCCGCGCGTTATCTGGTAATTCAGCGGCGCGCAATTTCCCGGAGCCGATCGCGCGCGCGGCCAAACGAGGCGGGAAAAGAATCGAGATATCGAGCGGCGGACGCGATCGAACCGGAGGGTTCTTTCAGCCGCGCATGTCGTCTCTGCCTAAACGGGGTGTCCTTGTCGTCATGGTAACCTTTACGCCGACGGAGCGGCTGCTATCGCGGGAGCGAAACAGAGAACACAAGAGAGGGAGAGGCAGTGGAAGAGAGAGGGTGGTTGGGAAAGAGCGAGAGGGGAGGGGGAGAGAGAGAGAGAGAGAGAGAGTCGTCGCGACGCAAAGCGTCGCCTGGCTCGACAGGGAACCCTGCCCGTATCCCGATCCTCCCGTCATCGTCATTTGTCATCAGCTGCCACCGGCCAAATTCGGCGTCGAGTGGCCACACGCGCGCCCCTTCAAGCTTTGCCGCCCGCTTTCTTACTTTCCACCCCCGGGTCTTTCACCCCTCGACTAGGTTTTTTCATCGGTCTCGCTTTTATCTTTCGCCGAGGATCGTTTGCTTTGCTCATGGTGCCGGGGGTAGGCTATCGTCGGGTCTGTTTTCATTTGTTTTCATTATTCATGGTTATTATAGAGGGTGTGCTCTGCTGGATTCTATTTAAAATCAATCTCCAATAACCCCTAAAAGAGTAATATTTTGTGGTCTTGGATTTATTGATTTTCCGACTGGGTCTCAACATTTTTTTAAATGTCACTGAACCTGTTATAAAGTGTGCTCTTTCAGCTTTAATTTGAGCCCCCGAACGTTAAGAAATTCGCACGAGAATGTATTAAAAACTCACTTCGAAGTAACCCCTTCTGTCCTAAACTATCAATCAGGATTTCTCCATCTTCTGACACGATTTCGAATTTGGTTTTCAACTGTCGTACAGTGTATTCATCCAATTTTAACTTCAATCCTCAAATGATTAAAAATTCTTACGAGAATTCATTCGGAAATCGATACAAACCAACCTCTTCTCATTGATCAATTTTTCTCTAAGCTATCGATTTAGATGTATCAATTTTTCGAAGTCTTTCCTAATTTTTTATAAGAATAAACCTATCACGAAATGCGTCCCTTCTTTAATTTGAGTCCTCAATTTTTATAAATTCTCACGGCAACAGATTCTAAAATCGATTTGAAGTAACCCCTTGGAGTCATATCACGTTTTTATGAGTTTCCGTCGAGAGTTCGTCAATTTCTCTGCGCGAATTTTCTTTGAAATCTAAATGCACCTATCGCAAAGTACACTCGTTCAGCTTCAACTCGAGCCCTCAAGAGTTCGCAGATTTCTTCTGGAAAGTGTCCTAACGCTATAAAGAATTTCCCGAAAGTAAATCCTCGAACCATACCAAAAAATGAGGATATCGCCTCGCGCTTTTCGCGAGCCTCTTTCGGTTTTCCCTTTTGTGCTTTCAGGGAGCTCTCATCGCTATCGAGAGAACGCGTGGAAGCGTATACCGCTTTTCGTTTTGTTCTCCGGCGTCGATCGGTCGCAACAGGTGCAAAAATCCGCGGGAATCGTCGTTCAACCTCTTTTTCAATCGGACCGATTAGAAACTTGAAAAACATCTTCAATTTACCCACCAGAAAGAATTCTCCGCTCCAAAAGTACTCGAAACACGTCATCAATCCTCGCGACGATTTTCACTCGAACCCTCCGCCATTTCAATTCTAGGACTAGTAGCATTCGACACGAAATTCAATTATCTAATATTCATCGCTAGACCGCAGATTTTTCTAAAGATAAAATTCTGCAGATAGAACCTAAAAAGAGTAGAAAAATCTAGAAATATTGTTATGACGTTTTCAACGCAATTAATCCATGGAATTTTTATTCAACTCCTCCTGCCAGCTGAAATATTCTGCCAGGGCAAAATTCGTCGCTGAGAAACATGATAAACCAAAAGATCACACGACTCGCATAATGTTGATTACTTTCGCTCGAAAAAATTCACTTGCCCGCATTAAGTACCCGCGAGTATGTGTGCAAAATCGTACCGCAAAAGCTTCACCGTTTCTCCCGAGAAAAATTCGTAAATATCGCGGGACGGTCTCAGAAAACCGGAACGCTGGCTTAATGAAACGAAGCAGGCGTATTCGCGGTTTCTTTCTCGGCGATGGCTAATTAAAGGCGAAAAGCTGTCGGCGACCGTATTCTGGGAAGCATATCGGAGATACGGCGCGGCTTTCAGGCGCGATATCTCCAGGATATCGACCGGCGGACGACGTCGAGGTATCTCGAATCCGTCTGGCCGCCACTTGGACCGTAGACAATCGATAACCGAAGCCGGCGTTAATCTTGCCCGATAATTAGGTGCCACTGGCTGTTCCTCCGATATTGACTTGCAGACGCCTCGATAGTTTACACGCATTCACGGACGGTTTCGCAACGTCGTCGCCGCAACCGGCCCCTCGAATCGATTCCCGGCCATTTAGCCGCCCTTCCTGTCTCCTGGTCAGCCTACCCTTCGTCCTTCAACCTCCAATCGTCTTCGGGAACCTCTCCGGGAACGTTGGTCTTACCAACTTCCGCCAATCGAACTGCGCCCATTCGACGAACGTTCGTTTTCATTAAATTCAGTCTTCTAGAACGGAGAGAGTAAAATTCGAATTTTGTGTTTGTTGTTGAAAATTCTGTGCGTCGATTAAGGGGGTTATATACAGTCAGGAGGCCGAAAAATAGCGATTTTTTAAGAATTTTTCCTGAGAAGACTTTCACATTTACCAATGTAAAAATTTGTACACATATTATCGTAACTTTTAACTGTATTTTACCATTTTTATTTGGAAAAATAATAATTTTGAAAGCTGCTACAGTTGATCACCTTGCAGTGACCACGATATCTCTGGACTGGATCGTCTAAAATGAAAAAACTAAACGGATTTCGTTGAAGGAATGTATAATCTTGTAATTAATCGAAGGAATACGCAAAATCAAATTTTTTGACAAAATGGCGGCTTCTCCAAACAAAAAATCGATTTTCCATCAAAATTTTGGCCTTAAATTGTTTCTAAAAAAATAAATATTCATCGGTGAGAAAAATCTGACTGTATATACCCCATTAACACTTTGACTGCCAAACTAGAAACCTCGAAAACTCCATAAAATCAAAGTAAGTTATTTAATGAAATAAAAATTGGAAATTTAAATGTGCGATATTGAGTAGTCCTCCAAGTTTGTTGTGTTTCACAGATCCTAATCAAATTTGGTGCAATGAATATATTAACGTGTAAATTCATTTTAAAACCTGGACAGATAATTCCGTCACCCATACATGGGTGACATGGTAGTGAACCTGTTAACGGAAACAGGAGCCTCTTATGTTACCAATTTCAATGAAAATAGTATAGTCCAATTGGCAGAAATTCTCGAGCTAGGATGCACAACAGAATCGCGTTAGCCGCGCGCAAGAATTCGATTTTCCCGAGCAGAAAGTAACACCGTTCGCAATTCGAAAGTGCACCGAGCGCGCGCACACACAAACGGGCGCGCAGCTCGCGAAAACGCGAACTTTTTCGCGAGTTGCACCGCGGGGCGCCGGTGCACCGTGACTGATTTATACGCTGCAGCACAGTTTCACCGGGGTGTCACCGTGGGTTTCAGTCACTTTTAGCCGACGAACGATCTTGTTGGTTTAGCCGCCGTCGTTCGTCGCCCGGGCCGACAATGGCCGCAGTTTTCCTGGGAAACGTCGATCGTTTTCCCGGCTTTCCCCCCCGCTACCCGGACTTAATTTATTCCGCGGCCCGTAATGCTCGGCTGCAAGATCCCCGCGAAACTGCGAATCGCAGTAATAATCTTTCTTTGCACGGCTTTGCGCTGATGAAACAACCTGCACTCGCCGGAACGTTCGGCAAAAACGATTGCGATTAGCGCGGATTTTCATGGCTTCCTTGAATTATTTTCTGCAAGAGGACGCAAGAAGACGCCTTAAACGTTCGTGACGTTTTTATTTTATTTATAGGGAATCTGTTTGTCGACGAAAGAAATTGCTCGGTTCGAGAACCGTAACTTTCCCAGCGTTTCCTACTGCTTTTCCGAGGACGGGGATTATTGCTATGTGCAGGATTTTTTTTTCTTTTATTTGGTTAATGTTGCTTCAACATCAAAGGTCATTAGCAACACGGTAAATTTTCTTAGAATATATTATACACATTTGTAGCCTTGATATACTTAGCAAGACCGGAGATATACTCCTTTATGTGCAGGATTGATTCATTCATCAATAACAATTTATTAATTCCTTGAGTTCTTGAAAAGCAGCGTTGAATTTATTAATTCACTGGTCTCCTATTGGGAAACAGCGCTTAATTCATTCATTGGGTTCTCCTTGAACCGCTGAATTTATTTAATTTTGTTCTCCCTTAAAATCAATGCAAAGTTTAATTCAGCGAGTCCTCCCTTAAAAGCAGTGCTCACTTTAGTAATTCATTTAATTCTGTTCCAAAAACAGTGCTAAATTAATTCAGTGGGTTCTACTTGAAAAGTTGAGGTTATTCATTCTTTGGATTCTTCTTCAAGAGGAAACCCAATCCTCGGGTCCGTGCTGTGACATAGATCGTGTTGGAGTATACATACATCGAAATGCACGAAACACGCGGAGAGGGAAGCCTTTTTTGACCTGCGGTTTATTGCACCTTCGAACGCCGCCATTTTCGGTATTAAAGGGCCTAATGAGGAAGAAGGAACCGTCAGTCCAAGCCAGTAACAGCTCCCACATTTTTATTCTAACTACCGATAGTCAAACTTTCAGTGTATAAGTCAAATACAAAATTGCGAACAACATTAACCAAACTGATCAACGTTTATTCCGTTGGGGAGTTTAAATAAACGCTTGAAATACAAAGTCACATTTAACCTCCTAACCTCGTCATCCCAACAGATCGCGTGGGGCTATTATTTTCTTTTCCTTTTCGTTTTTATATCGTTTATTTTAAAGTGTGACCGCGTCGACCGTAGAAAAGGACAGCATAGCATGTTTACACTTTATGTTTATGCTGCTCGGCGACCGAGGCAGCTCGAGCTTCTCAACCCCTTGCGAGGTACGGGTCCCCGAGTGGAGGGGATAGGCGAACTGACTAAGATCGTGCAGCTCCGTCCGGCTTAGATCGAGACTGTACACGAGTTCTCCAGGAACACATGTTCTGCGTCGTGAAAGTAGCGTGCCTGAGATAATACAGACAATTTACTCGATTCAATTAGCAGAAAGGGCCGGTCCCCTTTACGACAAGATGGGCGCAGAAAACCCGAAGGACCATTTCGTTGTAGGATATCTCGTGTCGGTCCCGTCTGTCCGTCGATCAGAATTCATTATGAGAAGGTCGCTCGGATGAGGGGTTAATCCGTTCCCCGAAGGTGGGCGTAGGAATTCTTTGACGGACACGAGGCGGAAAGGGAGGAGAGGAGAGGAGAGGAGAGTCCTTGGGACGAGAGCTAAGTGGAACGCAGGGATCGAAGGATGCCGCCGCGAGGAAACCGAGAAAAAGAGGCGCGCTGGCCAGGTGCTCCGGTCGCATGCCGGCAGAATCGCATAACTGCATTAATCCGTCCGTTCCCAACGGGCTTCGGATTTGCCTCGACGTCATCGCCGGTGCTCCGGTTACGTCCAGCCGAGCAGTCGGCGTGACAACGTGACCTTAAAGTCGGTTTCTCCTGCTGTCCACGAAAGTGGGTCCCTCGCCCGTGGCTTCAGACGATTCTGCGGCCACGTCGGACACCTGTTTCCTGCTCCCCGTTTCCCCGAAAACTGCCAGATCTCTTCTACGACTCTGCTTCTTATTAAAATTGCGTAACAACTTTTTGTAATATCATATTCCCCACTAAATTCCTTCGCGCGATTCTTTCCCGATTAAAATGATACCAAACACGACGCAATTCGGACCGTATTCACTCGTTTAATCCACGATATTGTGGAACCTCGATTATCCGAACTGATAAGCGGAGTGCAGAACTGCTAGCTAGCTGCGGTGCTGGAAAATCAGATTTTCAATTTAATTATTTAATTTTGAATTTGATTTCTGGTTTTGTGGGTTCCTTGATCTGCAAATCTTGTTTATTATATTATCAGGTTTTCAACGTTCTTTGGCTTGAAAGTTGTTTGAATCGCATTTATTCGGGAGAGATTGGTAATCCTTTGCAGATGTTCCCACGTGGATGGCAGCTAGTTTGGTAGTCTGGCTCCGGGAGCAGGAATTCGTCAATTGGACAGCTCAGCTGATTAGAGCAACCGTCTAGTAATTGGAGATCTGGTTTCAAGCCCCCGTTCAGCAATTAGATCCTTTTTCTTCTTGCGACTGTGCCATATCTTCTCGTGTAGCGACTGATTCATGCTCCGAGGCACAAATGTTCTTGACTGTTGCATTCGTATAACAAAAATCGCATCTCTAGGTGAAGTTATTTTTCCGCGGAATTTTTAACAATATCAGTGCGCATATCGATTAACAGTCGTGGGAAAAAAGGCAAAGTATCAAATTACATCGTACACGATCAAAAAATATTTATTTATGATGAATCTCGGACAAAAATACGCTAAACATTTCTGCAAATGTAGCAGATGTTACAACATTGATCTAACATGATAACATTTATAAATCCATATGATTTTCACTTTCAGTCAGTTTTCTGCCATTCATTATAATTTCAAGAAACCGTGTTGAAGCATCGATGCACAACCAACGTTTAATGCACACGAAGACCAACTGAAAAATTGACCTGCATACGTTCGCCTGAGAACATTTCAGCAGCTAAGTAAGTAGCAAAAGCTGGACGGATCGTGTCGCGGCAAAAATGCAGCCGACCAGCCGGCAGATTATGGCTCGTTAAAGTGGAATGGGATAATTAAAAGTGGTGGAAGATGCGGGCGCGACGGTACGCAACAATGTTACAGCAATTATTTGTAACGACCCAGATATCGTTAATCGTTTCCGAGGCAATGTGCTATTTACAGTTTTTTGCGCACTTTGTGCTTCCACCCCCGCCATTTTACAGCTTTTGACGATCTTCTGGAGAATCTGTTGCTCTTAGACTCCCCTTTCACCTTCTCTTACGACAATTTTATTTAATCTGAATCTTTTTCAAATCACTAACTAATTTTGAATCCAAAAATTGTAGTTTTGAACTTGACTTTCACTGGTTCTCTTAAGAGTTGACGGTCCGTTCGGAAAGATTTCGGTTTCGCAGTTAGCGAGTTCCCGCGGCGCGTCACGCGTCCCGAGGCAATTTCGCGGTTTGCAACGCGAATTTCTCCGCGATTTCGAAACCGACTACGGACAATGGCTGGCAAAGAGGGCCTCCGATAAAAGTGGAGCGAACGAAACCGCCGCGCTCGAGTTTCCAGCACGATAAAACGCGTCTACTTTCCTTTGTTCGCGTGCCGCGCACGGACCCACCGCGATTTACTTACGAATCCGGCTTGGCACAGGTTCATTGTCACCGTCGCCGGCCGATTTCACCCCTTGCCACACCCTTTGAACACCTAGGGGATCGTTGCATCCGCTCAGAAGTCGCCCGATCCATAAATCAGATTTTCATCGCACGTTCTTCCTCTGAATCGCGTTTTCATCTCCTAACACAAGCTTCTCGGTTTTTCCACACAATTTCCAATTTTTCGTCGGAACAGAAATTTTCCTATCTCAAAGAGCGTCCCTTCAGCTGTAATTTGAGCCTTCAAAAGCTCGGAAATTCCTACGGGAACACATACTAAAATTATTTTCAAGTAACCCCTAAAAGTTTCATACTTTACTGTAAAGAATTAGAATTTGCACGATACGGTGCATTCGAAAATACTTGTACAAACTGAATAAACAAATTAAACAAACGCAGTTCAATTGCTATAATTTGAGACATACGTGGCCGCTGTATGAACGTAGGATAGCAAGAGTTTGCGGTTCGATTACCGATTCATCTTTGGTGGCTCGATCGATCAACGAATTTCTGGAATTGCCGGAAACTCGTCGAGCGAATTAAACGCGGAAAAAGCCCGCGGGAACCGGGCTCGTTCGTTCCCATGCACGACACGGATAAAACGGTCCCATAAATCAGACAGGCGAATCGGGATTGGTAATAATGTCGGTTCTAACCGAATTATCGGGTCCACGGCACCGGCGCCCGCTCACATCGATATCGATACGTAATTAATGCATAATCCTCGTTCCGCTACGGATCAACCCCAAAAGGAATTATTTGCGATTCGCAGGAAATTTGCCGGGCAATCGTTGCTGGGCAAACGAAAAATTGCTGGGTAGCTGTAAAACACACAGATTGTTTCGTTTTTGCTCGTCGAACATCAAAAATCCATTAATACGCTTCTGTATAAATACTGCACATCGAAAGGGGTAATCTTAACACTCAATCCATCATAATTCCATCAATTTTTCGATAGGTGCTTCGAATTCTTTTTCAAACCACAATTGACTCATCATAAAGAGCGTGCTTCCAGTTTTAATTTGAGTCGAATTAAATCAACCTCTTTAATGTGAATAATTTTTCTGCGCGCTATCGGTGCGGTTGCACTATTTTTCCATGGGTGTTAGAATTTTTATTTAGATCAAAATGGGCCTATCATAAAGTGCGTTCTCTCAGCTTTAATTTAAGCCCTCGAAAGTTTGAAAATTTCGGCGAGAACACATGCTAAAATCGACTTAAATCAACCCCTTAAGTTTGAGTAATTTTTCTACGAGCTATCGGTGGTGTTGCACTATTTTACCATGGGTGTTAGAATTTTTGTTTAGATCAAAATGGACCTATCTTAAAGGGCGTTCTCTCAGCTTGAATTTAAGCCCTCAGAAGTGTAAAAATTCGTACGAAAACTCATACTAAAATCGACTTAAATCAACCCCTTTAATTTGAGTAATTTTTCTGCGAGATATCGGCGGGGTTGCATAATTTTTTCGATATGTTTTCGAATTTTTATTTAGATCAAAATGGGCCTATCTTGAAGTGCGTTCTCTCAGCTTTAATTTAAGCCCTCGAAAGTTTGAAAATTTCGGCGAGAACACATGCTAAAATCGACTTAAATCAACCCCTTAAGTTTGAGTAATTTTTCTGCGACCTATCGGTGTATTTGCACCATTTTTTCGATGTGTTCTCGAATTTTTGGTTAGATCAAACTGGACCTATCTTAAAGTGCGTTCTCTCAGCTTTAATTTAAGCCCTCGAAAGTTTGAAAATTCCGGCGAGAACACACGCTGAAATCACGTTAACTGCGCTCCCAAAGCGAATTCCCTCAATTTCGACCGAGCCGGTAGCGCCGCATCAATTCTGATCGAATCCCGCACCCAATTTTTGCTTCTTTGTGCACGTGGGCCACGAATTATTAGGTCGAAAATGAAATTGAAAAAGGAACCCCAGCTGTCTGGCCCCTCGACCATCATCGCGTTCCTCGTTTTTTTTTTCAATTCTCCCGGTCGTCGGGGTGCGCGCACGCATCGAAAACGCCGATAATGGAATTAAAAAGTTTCGATACGCGCCGCGCCGATTTATTTCCGACTCGGCGAATCGTTTCCCGCGGTTTCCCCGAAAATAGGCGGCGCACGGTGTCCGATTATCAATCGGGACGTTGTTTCTGAACAGCCGCCCGTCGACGGTTTTCGAAAACGCGTGCCGGCGCTTCAAACGACGCGACGCGACGCATCGAAAAGCGAGACTCGAAACTACCGCCCCGGGTTTGTGGGGGCTTTCATCGGGAAATGCTTTTTTCCACCCTACACCGCCCCGCGATCGTCGGAATATCGATGGACATTCAAATTTCAGCTTTGTGCGCGCCGGCGAAAATGGACGGGGAATTTCGAATCGCGCAGAAACGAATTCAATCGAAGTTTTGCGGCCGAATCGAATTTTTGCAGCTCGATCCCTGTTTTCCTGCGCTCTGCTCGGC
>CM052139.1:3636839-3684940 GCA_028454255.1 Halictus ligatus | reverse complement strand
AATGGATAATAAACTCCTTGCGAGTTTCTGCTTTCCTAGATTATTTTATAGAGATCAGAACAATAAGAAAAGGGCCTCTTGTGGTCATGTTTAAATAAATGTTCATTGAACCTACTAATTTTTTTGTTATTCAATTCTTGAATTCTAGAAATTCTTGATTCTAGAAATCAGAACAATAAGAAAAGGGCCTCCTGTGGTCATGTTTAAATAAATGTTCATTGAACCTACTAATTTTTCTGTTATTCAATTTTAGCGTAATCAGAGATTTCCATTTTGAGAGAAAACGTCTTCGAACAGGAAAGAAGAGTTTAGAAGCAGTGCGAAAGGTGGTCGTGTTGGTTCTCGAGGAAAGGGACAGGGGAATAAGGGCTGGTAAACGCGTGGCTCGAGAGTCCCGATTACACCGAGGGTGTTTATGTGGTCAAGCAAGTTCCCCGGGGAAAAGGGACTCGCTCGATATTGGACCGAGGGCGAGGGTTGGTCGGACAAAGGAACTAGTCCCGGACGCGTCCTGTCGAGTCGAGTCGAGTCGCGTCGAGCCGAGTCGCAGGGAGGAAACTTCGCCGATTCTCCTGCGCGACGTAATAAGTTGTTGCGAACCGAGGCTGCTGGCAAAAGGGCCGATCGATCGTCCTCGGAGGGCTCGCCGCGCCCTCGGGTTAATTCTTGCGTTACGCTCACCCCCTTTGTCTCTCGCCCGCCGACAAAAAGAACAGTCGTAGCTTCTTCGCCTCGGGGCCCTTTCCCGGCGATCTTATCGCTCTTCGAAACTCCAATTTCCGTGTAAAATCGCACTTTTCTAATTTAGAACGAGCGCGCGTGAACCTTCGCGTCCTTTGCGAGTGGTTAGTACAATCTGATTTATTCGAGAAAGTTCGAATAAAATAATTTCTCGAGTAAAGTTTCAAGACGAACAATTCAATGAGATTTCTTGCCGATTAATAGTACACGCGAATTTTTAAGTGCTACGATTTTTAGAAAAATCTTTAAGTGGATAGGTTAATGGGATTAAATATTGTTCGACTTTGTGACCAATTGAAATATACTCTTTAGAAAAATGATTCAATGAAAGGTTTAATAGAATTAAATGTTGCTCGATTTTGTAGCGAATTATAAAGTAACAATCGTGTAAAAAATATGTACAGAGGGAACGGTTCAATGGTATTCAATATTTGTTGGATTACGTAGACAATCATAGTCTACAACCAGCTAAAAAATGTACGTAAAATGGACGGTTCTATAGTATTCAATATTGTTCGATATCGTAGACAATCGTAGTCTGCAATTACCCAAAAAAATGTACGTAAAACGAACGGTTCTATACTATTCAATATTGTTCGACAACGTGGGACAATCATAGTGTACAGCCATCTAAAAAATGTATGTAAAATGCACGGCTCAATAGCATTCAATATTGTTCGATTACGTAGAAACCCGTCGTGTACAGCTATCTAAAAAATGTATGTAAAATGAACGGTTGAATGGCATTCAATATTGTTCGATTTCATGTTCAATTGCAGTATACAACAATTTAAAAGATACCCATAAATTGAATTTTCCCATAGTATTCAATATTGTTCAACTTAATGGTTCAATTAATGCGTTACGATTTTTAGGAGTGAACGAACGGATTAATGAAATTCAATGTCGTTCGACCGTATGATTAAATTACATTGTGCCGCGTTCTTCAGAAAACGGATTAAGCGGCCGGTTTAATGAAATTGTTTGCTTTGTGCTAATGTTTATGGACATACTGTGGGCAACTCGCTGGACTTTGTGTACGAATTGCCAGTCGGTGGACGGGTTAATTGAGAAATAAATAGAGAGATAAGAAGCGAGGGGGCACGGGGCGACGATCGATGCCCGATTGTACCCGGAGCAACGGCGATAATAGGATTTTAGCGATCAAACAGATCGGGACTTGTCCAGTATGGCTCGAGCATCTTGTCACGACTGTCCTTCCACGGAACGTTCCCTAGTCGAATGTTATCGACAGCTCGAAGGGACAACGCACTTGACGGTTAGATATCCCGGAGTCTCCGACCTGTCGGATTCCTCCTAGCCGGAGGACTCGGCCGATCTTCGAGAGCCTCGTTGATCCTTGAGTCCTGCTGATCCTGAGCCCAAGATAATTCCCAATATTTCTTTTACTGCCCTAACAACTTGTTGCCCCTCGGACCTGCGAAAAAATTCAACACCTCGAAAATGTACCCAATTAGTAGTGGGTCCTTCTGCAAAATAAAAATGAGAACGTTCCCAATTATTTCTGTCACCATATTTTTGTTATTTCAAAAATAAAATTCTACCAGCCTTCATAGCCTGTTAAAATTTCTCATACTATAAGAAAATAAGGATTTTACAATTGACACGGCAAGGAACGCTCCCAATTATTTCTACCATCATATTTTTATTATTTCAAAGATAAAATTCTACTCGATTTCATAACCTGTTAAAATTTCTTAAACTGTAAGAAAAGAAGTAGTTTAAGTCGTCACCGCAAGGAACGTTCCCAATTATTTCTACCACCATATTTTTATTATTTCAAAAATAAAATTCTACTCGATTTCATAGCCTGTTAATATTTGTCATACTATAAGAAAATAAGAAATTAACAATTGACACCGCAAGGAACGTTTCCAATTATTTCTACCATCATATCTTTATTATTTCAAAAATTAAATTTCCACTCGATTTGATAGCCTGTTAAATTTTCTTAAACTGTAAGAAAAGAAGTAGTTAAAAATCAACACCGCAAGAGACGTTCCCAATTATATCTATCACCATATTTGTATTATTTCAAAAATAAAATTCTACTCGATTTCATAGCCTGTTAAAATTCCTCAAACTATAAGAAAAGAAGTAGTTAAAAATCAACACCGCAAGAGACGTTTCCAATTATTTCTATCACCATATCTGTATTATTTCAAAAATAAAATTCTACTAGTTTTCATAGCCTTTCGTAGAAAATGGGGAATTGACAATTGAAAAAGCAGAAAACGTTCCCAGTTATTTCTATCGTCATATTTTTATCTGAACCACCCTCAGAACAGTAAATTCGCATCCCCGGTGGACTTCCAACGCAACAATGAAAATCAGGGATAGATCTTCCCGGAGGATTTACACAAATGAATCCCGGGTCACGCGACCTTAGCAACCGCGTCGTCATCGACGGAGGGGTTAATTCGATCGCTGGCAAACAGGAGATCCGTGGACGCGTTTGTCCGCCCGTGTACACGTACATTTATGGGAACGAAGGGTGGAAAAGGGATGAGGGGGTAGATCGTCCAGGCAGACACTGCCGGCGCAACAATGTCGAAACTGTTTCACAGCCGTCGGAGCATCGGTCCGACGTACCGTGACTCCGATTGACGTGCAGAAACACGCGGCGCACGCATATTTTATGCCTGCCGCGCGTGCACAACGTCGCCGCGCGTTTTTGTCATGGCGCATCGTTGCGATCGATCGATACCTCGAATCCTCTCGGTTCGAACTTCCCTCTCTACCGAGGTCGATCAATATATCTTGCCTCGACTTTTATCAGTTTTTCTGACCGATCACTTTTCCGACACTGATCGCTCCTTCGACTTGTAACTCCGCTGCTGGAAAGACGTCGCCAACAAAATGCAATAACTTCGTTAATCTTCGATAGAATTGTACAAAAATTTTACCGTGTGTTTCTCAAATATTGCTTAATGCGTACAAAAAATTTCAAATTTCTGAGGCTGGTCGTTCTTGATATAAAAATTCTGGAAACATCATCTCGTTAATGGAGCGATGCAGCGAAGTTTAATCGAGGGTGGCTTTCCGAAAATTATTTTTATGTACGATTTCTGTTCGAATTTGTTAGTGGGCTTTAATGTGCAGATATCGGACTACACTAGGAGAATTTTTCCGCTATAAAATATGCACTTCTAATTGTGTTCTAGAAATTATTGATAAAAAGAAACGTGCTTGTGAACGTGTTCGTCGAAATCGAATTTCCGGGACAATCCGGTGAAACAAAAATCGGGGGAAAAATGGCCGCGTTAGGGGATGGATTGAAGTAGGCGCTCGCGGAAATTCGGGCGGCTGTCGGTTAATAGGGGTCGCGGATTTGCCGCGGATTCCGTGACTCGGAGCAGGGTCCTGGTTCCTTGTGGACGTTCAGTCATAAATCATCGTCAGGTTTGTCGGACGGACAAGTTTGTACAGGCTTTATACGCGCTGCCTTGTTTATCGTCTGTGTATGCCCAGTGCAAACTCGCGCCCCTTCGGCTGGAGCAGCGTCGCGACGCCGCGCGTCCGTATCCAGTCGGAAACCGACCGACCCTCTGGCCGACGTCGGCGTCGTTACGCTGCCTAATGGCGACGCTGTCAATGCTCGTCCACCCTCCCCCCTCCCTCGCTATGCCTCTGTAACCGTTAATTGGAACCTTTATGCACGATCCGCGATCTCTGCCCCGCTGCACCGTCTATGATCCGCTGATTATTACCGCGTTTAGGCTAGAGTAATTGGCCCGGGACCACCGGACGATCGCTAATCCTGGATCCTTTGTGCCAACGCATCGTCCACGCATCCTCCCGATTCCCGAGATTTTCGAGCCGATTCGATCGACGATGGATCGTGATCCTCGGTTTCGACCCGTCGACTGCCTCGATCGTTCCGAGCGATCTAGCTTCTTTGGGATCGTTGCGATCGTTGCGTTCCGGCGGTGTTCGGGCGATTGTTGGAATTGATTGAAGTTTGTCTTGCTCACGGGGTAATCTCTCAGTGGTATTGATCCCTGACGGTCGATCTTCAGTTCTGGAACTGTTAACTCGTCTGGTCATTGCTTGCAGTTTCTACTTAATACATTTGAGTTCGTTTCACACTGCTTTCCGCGTGGTTGCAGCATGGATATCACATCAAAGAAAAATCTATAAATTAGAATTATTGAATTATTGATCTATCAGTAGGAAAAGTCTAGACAAATTTTCCAAATTTAAAAATTAATAACGACAGTGGGACAGTCACGTGACTGATCTGGCACTGGCAGAGAAAGAGAGGGTAAATAGATTCCCCTAAATTCGTGCCCGCTCTCCTCGCGACTCTGTTAGCTTGTTCGAAAAATTGTTTTCGATTAGTGGACGCAACGCGAACTCCAGCCACTTCTTCAAGAAATGTTAGGAAGTAATAACCTGATGCAATTCCAAATATTTTCAGCCAACAAATTCAACGAGCAAGGGAAACGAGTCCGTCGTGAGAGGCCTCCGCCAAGCGTTTAATTCCGAATTAATGAATTTACGCGCTGGAAAGATAGCGGGCGGGAAGGGGGGTGGGGGAGGGGTCCAATAAAGCTAATTACATCGAGACAATCGTGTTTCCGGTACCTCGGGGGAGGACGTGGCCCAGTTTTCCAGCGGCATCCACGTTTCCCGGCGAGCCAGACGAAACGCTCGCGTCGCTCGGCCACGTTAGAATAATGTTTCCTCTGAAACGGGTTCGCGGTTCGCCCTCTCCGAGGATCATTGTGGGCACGAGACAAAGATCTCGTCCCCGGAACGGAGACCTGTTCCACCGGGTAACCGGCAGACCTTCGTTCTTTCAAGCTGCTTGCTTGCTCGCTCGCTGGTTGCTCCGTGCTGTTACTGCCAGCTCGAAACGAGCTACGGGGACCAGAAATTCCGCGGGGATCGAGGGAACCGACCTGCAACCATGTTTCCTTTCCTTTTTCCTGCGAGAGAGCACAATCGAAATTGCAACTCCCTCCGAATCTGCATAGCCTTCAATTGGCCGCGGATTTTGCGTGTCGGTCACTGGAATCGGTGGAAACAATTGGTCAGAAAGATTTGGCCAGTGGGAAACAGAGCGGGAATGTTTAGAGAGTTTAATAATATTGTCGCATTGTTTGCGATTTGTTTTGAAGTCGTTCAGGAAAGAAATTAATATCCGTGCAGGGTCCAACAATTTTTATTTTGACTTTCTGATTAGTAATCTCCTTCTTGCCATCTCTCCTGGGAACTTTCAATTCTATCTCTTATGGAGGTGGTTGCGATGAATATGATTCAGCATTTATGACATAATGGCATAACGACGTGATGGCATCACGTACGAAACAGTAGGAACTCGTTGGAACCGTTGAGGAGAGAAACAACCCGCTTTAGCTCACTTTTCTTTTTACCGCTTCCGAATTAATTGTTTCACCTCTTTCGCCATCACTATCTTTAATACCGTTGTGTTATTTCGAGCTCGATGAAATCGTCGAGGAAAGGAATGAACGTTCGATGAACATCGGTGTATACTCACTGTTAAGCTGGCGCAGAGATTGAATTTGTAATTGGCTGATTTCGTTCGACGATCGAGATTCCTTCCGGAGGTTTAAAGTTCCCGCGTTGCAGAAGATCACAGCGAGACACAAAGGTCGTCGGCAGGGATTCTGTACGGACCTGTTTCAACTGGGAGGCCTTCGTGCTTCGAAGCTGCCGACCAGATCTGGTCTTGCACTCCCTGGAACAATAAAGAGTCTGTCGAATCGCGCCTCTTCGTTAAAATCTTTTATCAATTAAACAATGTTTCACGGAACTCCGAAACGATGCAGAAGCGAATCGTGCAATTATCGCAACTTTCAATAGTGAAGTATACGAAAATAATTTTAAAATAAAAATAATTCAAATTTATTTATATTCAGTTTCGGAGTGAAAATATCTTCGAGTGCAAACGTTCAACGTTACACTTACTCGTTTTCTAAAATACTAAATGCGTAAAATCGGCAGTCCAGTCGCGAATGCGTCGACGTTCGTCCCGAAAGGTTCGATGCAGTCGCGAAGGAAACGCGCCTGTCTGATCATAGTGGTCTCAATCTACTGCGGAGCGGCGGCAGCAGCCCTAGATCCGAGTAGATCGATCAGAGATCGGATCCCGGCGAAGAAGTCCGCCGCGTAGGACTTTTTCCAGTGTTTTATCGGTCGATTGAACAGCTATTCGAAAGGAACGAACGATCAGCCGATGGAAGAGACGCACACGCGTGCTCGCGCGAGCACACGTTCACGCACACGGAGCCTGTCCGCTAAACAGAACGACCTGTTGCGTGGATTTTTAGTGCTTTCGAGCACCGCGGCGCCCGGCGGCCACGGGCTCTCCCAGGATCCGCGGGCGCCGCGACGCTTCGATCGTGGAGGAAAAAAAAAACAAAAAAAAAAAACTGGCTGTCGACGCGAAATCGACGACGGGAATTGCTCGGATCGACGCCGGACTCGCATCATTGGCCCCGCGGTGCTCGCGGAATGCCGGGAGATTGTGCCACTGTCAATCTGTCGTCGCGTTTTACTGCCGTTCCGCGTGTATCACTCTTTACCCGCCTCTCGTTGCAACTGCATAATTAATAATTAACACGGAACATTCTCAACCACGCGAAGAAGGCGTTATTCCTCGCTGCACGCTGAAAATCGTTTGTAATGTCGAGTTCGTTGAAGACTGACATCTTTGGGAATTTTTGGTAACCAAACGGCGGGCGATAAATTTATAAAACAATTTCCGTATCCAGTTGACAGATCGGAGAATGTGCACAAATATTTTCATCGCGGAGTATTCAGTTTTGTGGGAGATACAACCGGAATCGGAATAGGCCACACTAAGTGAACACACTCGTTCCTGATGACGTTCCTGATCAATACCAATATGTGAAACATGCAGCATACCGACATCAATTAACCCCGTGATATTATCTTGCCCAAAATACAATACGTTACGAGGAAACTACAAAATAGGAAGAACACTGAAAGAGAATCTTAACGAAGACAAAATAAAAGATCTACTGGAATTTATTGAGGAATCGAAAATCCAGGAAGTTATACTATAATGATACGCCTGTTCGTCGCTAATAACCATGCCCCGTTGATGCGACGTAAAACCTTCATTAAAAAAAAAAAAACCATTTCTGAGATGCTTTTCGTACGCGGATGAGATGGATGAGGTGCTTTCTTTTCAGAATTTGTCTTTCAAGAAAGCAGAGACGTGGGATGCAAAACTTTTTGGGGCTGGTAATAGAAGCCTCGAAGAGAAAGAGAACAATTTTTTGGTATCTCTGAGCACGGTATTTTTTCTGCAAATTAGAAAAATTGCATGCACCAGAAAGGACTTGAGAATCGATTGGTATCCGTGACAGAGAAACAATTACCAGCAGGAACAGATCGAATGATAAAATAAAAATTGCGACAGCTTGTCGCGGTGGATGTTTCCCGTCGGACATCGATTTCCCGGCCAATTTGTTCCGGAATTTCCGTTCGAGGTATTTCCCGAAAGCTCGTGGGAGAAGCGGCGATAGTTAGTCAGCGTTTCGGAGTATCCATCGTCCTGCAGGCATCCAGGACGTTCGTGGGGATTTCGTTTCGGCGAGGCGCGGCGAGAGGGGGGGGGGCGAGGGATGCAGATGCGGGCGATGAAGGGACGAGGAAGAAAATTGGCGGGAGGCGAGACGAGGTCGGAGAACCGTAAAAGCGAGGCACTAAAAAGTTGGAGTGCGCCGTCGGAATCTCGCTTACTTCCATAAAGTCGGTTTAAGGCCCGTCCTCGATACTACCGTTCGCTTACCGCTGATCGTAACTTCGAAAAATAAAGGGGTGGGATATTTTCGTGCGACTAACGAGCCGATCTGACCGGACCCCCACCCCCTCCCTACCGTGGTCCACTGACTTTTCCAGTTTCTCAGATCGTTTCGGGTGTTATCGATCCCCGCGTGAGCTGCTTTGATTTTATTAGGTTGTTGCACACGTAACGTCCGATTTTAGAATTTCCACGAAGCGGGTGATCTAGAAACACCATGCCGTACACAGGTTCACTGTACTTACGGGACCAAGCTGATGCCATTAACTTTCGCGCCGATTCATTACTTTATCGACTCGTGTTACACTCATTGACAATAATCTCATGGCACGTGATAATTGTAGTATCCCTCAGCTGTTCTGTATAGGTTAAGAGCCCGGGGTAGTCACGTGAGTTTTTAATTAATTTTCATTCACAGCCTTCAGCCGCTGACCTCAGATCCGTATTGGTCTTGATCCGACGGGTCTTAAGTCTGTGACTAAACTTGTCACATTTTTGTATTATCGATATTATGAATTCTGACGCCAGGAACGTGATTCAAGTTTTCGGCTTCATTTCGCAGAGAATCAAGACAAAATATAGGTCAATTTGTAGCTGGAGAGATTTTCTAGTGCGCGCTGGTCTCGACGTCATCACATTTTTGTATTATCGATATTATGAATTCTGACGCCAGAAACGTGATTCAAGTTTTTGGCTTTATTTCGCAGAGAATCATAGCTGAATTTGTAGCTGGAGATATTTTCTAGTGCGCACTGGTCTCGACATCATCCAGAAAACTCATCCAATGCCATAAAAATGCTTGGATTCCACGACACGCACATCGTCAATTTTTCGCCTACTTCGAACGCTCATATGACCAAATGTCTGCATAATTTCAGCAGCTCATGACCAGCGCGCACTAGATTGAACCTTTCTCTTTCGAATGAGCCCTTCACCAGCGACAAAACATTCTTATTTAAGGACGAAAACTTGATGCACGTGGAACCATTTTTTGACGGTAATCTAGGCACTCTACCTTATCGCGAATCTACGGATACCGGCCTCTGAAGGAATGTCCGAATTGGCAAGGAGGAAAGGTGCTTGTAATTATCTTAGGAGTCGTCCCTTTCTTTTCCGTTACACTCTTTCTGGGACACCCTGTATAATCCAACTTCCTCTAGCTACTTCCGCTATAATTAACGAAGAATCTAAGCCCCCGTCAGGATTATCGTTGACACGGAGTTCCAGCGAGCTTCCCTAAAGTTCTACCAAGATGGCGTCAAGCGCAACCAGCTATCAGAGTTCTAGGTGTCCCATCAGTCCCTGATGTAGTCGATACTCTTGTCTCGCCGGTGCCGGTAGATCGATCACCCGAAATCGGCGGATTAAATCCCATTAGCCGAGTTCAGTAGAAGGCGGAGGAGCCCGAATCAACTGCACGACCTCCTCTGTACGCCTACGTCCTCTTCAAGGATTCCAGAGCTCCGGCCAAAACTTTTCCGCACTATGACTCGCAACTTCATGCGCACACCCCTGTCTCCCTGAAGCAATAACGCCTCCGAAGCTTCGGGGACTTGTTCGAACATCCCCGAAGAACCATCGCAGAAGCTGTGCATCCTGTTCGAACATTCATCGATAAGAATCCTCGATGTCTGCGACGTCTCAGCGGTGCTATCGCGAGGGGGTGAGATTTAATTACTGAAAAAAAAAAGGAATTTGTCGTGACTGCTGCTTTGATCGTTGATACATCGGCCGGGAGAGGCTACTCGGTGCCTGCTCGTTCCTCCCGGGTAAGTTTCGGGGTTGCTTTGATCGGTGGAGGGCCACCATGCACTCGAAAAACCTCTCTCTCTCCCTCCCTCTCTCTCTCTCTCGCTCACTTTTTATCTCCGTTTCTCTTTCGCTGATTATTTCCGCGTGGTTTGAACGACTTGCAACGGTGCCCTCTCCAGCTGAAGAAGAACGCCGCTCGAAGACGGCGCCCGACTCTCCCCGCGATCTAATTAAGACAACCCTCGCGATCCCCGAGATCACTCGTTAATCCCCGCTTTTCAGGCCGGGCTACTTTTTCGCGTGCCGCGTTCCTTTCCGCTTTTAATCAAAAGCGCACGTCTGGAGGAGGACCGCGTTTAAATCCCGGTGATCCGCGCGATCGAAAGTGAAATCGGAGGTCATGCTCTAACCCCTTCACCGATAATTCATGCAAAGGTTTGACAGGGCTCCGAGGGGTCGAACCGCTACAGCCACTCGAATTTATGCGGTTTATTGCTATGAACGGACGCCATTCGTCGCGAGGGTACCGGTGACGCGATCCTAATTTCAGGATGTTACTCGTATATTTTTTATTATTTGTTTATGAAACTTTCAGCGATACATTCGTCACGTTTCTGCGATTAAGATGACTCCAAACACGATGCAGTTTGGATCGTATTTTCTCGCGTAATCCATGATATAGTAGAACCTCTGCTATCCGAACCGATCAAACCTGCCGGAAACTGACGAATTTCTGTGGATTGATTTTGAACCACGTGTTCAAGCAAACTTTTCGAAATTGTGCGAACATTTTATTGTTAAAATAAGGGAGACAATGTTATCTAATCGCAAGTTACTCTGGACACGAAACACAGCTCGTATAAAAGTACATACACCGCTGCCACAAAAGTATTCGGTCACTTGCGAAATATGTATTAGCATTGCATAAATGTTATTTCAGTGACTAAAATCGATTTTTATTAGTTTCTTATAAAATATCTAACGTTTTAAATGAAAAATTACGTACGTATGTGGAACTTTACAAATACTACACTAAAATTAAATACGAATCGACGTATCCAACGCGGAGTGTCCGGATACTTTTGAGCGGTAGCGTATAACAATCGCTCAATCATTCCCATCGTATCCTTTCGTTCAAATCTTTGCAATAATACTATTTAATTGCATTTAATTGTCAATCTAGGACCCTTTAAGTACCGCAAACGACTTTCACAATTTTCTGCACGCAATCATCCTTGTTAAACATTTTCCGCGAGGATTTGAAAAGGTCCTACCGTTTCAAAATGTGGCGCCGAAGAAAATGGCGCCGAAGAAGATGGCACCGAGGCTCCCGCAGAGCGACAACTGTCGCGGAACTGCTCGAGGGGGTGCAGGAACCGAAAGGGGGGCGTGTCGGTGGATGCGTCGGTCGAAAAGGCCGGGGCGCAAAGAGGATTTCGTTTCGCGAACGGATAATTGCAAAAATATAATGAAAGTGGATTAACGATCGGGCCCGGCTCGATGCACCCCGTCGCATCCGACAATCGCAGCTGTTCCAGCGCAGATGGCCAGGGGAGTCCTCTCCCCCCCTCTCTCCTCTCCCTGCGTGCGATGCAACCGCACGCATCTCGCCGCACGATGCAGTTTTGCGCGCTATGATGCCGCATCGCAAGGGGGGAACTGAAAAAACTCGCCCCGCGGAGTACACGTGCATCTTTTTATCTGTCATCGTTTTTCCTCCCTTGTCCGACGATGATTTTTCTGGGGGCCACGTGAATCCCCGAAGGCCACCGTCACGTGATTTCGATCCGGACGGACTCGTCGAAACTACATCGATCAATGTTACAATCAATATTCCCATTGATCGCGAGACACAAGAGGGAGATAAAAATGTCTTTCTTCTATTAATTATTTTATTAAGCTGAAACCGATACGCCGGTGCCCCTAAATCTTTTTAATATGTCCACTGCTTGAAATTGTGCTCTTACCTTACGAAATTGTGCTCTTATTATAATATATTTTCACAATTTTGTCGCTCGTCACAAAAGTGTCCGACCACATTGACAATTGAACATATTATCACGGTATCACAGTTTTCTTGTCATTGTAATTACAAATTCGTTCGGCCCGCGAACCGAACAGCATTTACTCGACACGTTCGCGGTTACGTCACGCCACACAATCACAGAGTTATGGCAAAACGGTGGCCGGCGCCAGTCGGCAATTAAAACGGACTTGTTCCGAGCGAAAAAGAAAACGGAAGAGCCGTCTTTCCGAGTTGAAAAGGTTAATGGAAGATTAAACGGGGGGAGCGGCGGAAGGGATATTGTTTTCATCGTAATAGGCGCACAATGTCGGGATAATGTTCTCGTTAGTTTTCAGACTGGTTTTTTTCCCAGGGTTAATTCGGTTTATTTAGCGGCCGCGTTTGCGATCTCCTGCGGCCGTCACGCTTCGCGTATACGCAATCGTGAAATTGCGAAGTCATTTCCAAAGAGAACCTGTTCCGAAGCTTGTTGACTTCGCCTACATCGCGAGCCGCGGGCTTCTAGAACGGCCGGCCTCGGTTTCGAAGTTCCCGCGCCGCCTCGGACTCGCTCGAACTCGCACAAATGAGTCATCGGCAATTAGAGCCGGCCGGTTAATGCAATCCGGCACTTCGCGCGCGAAATCCGCTCTCCTCTGCCTTTTAAGGTGTCGGGCCACCTTCGCGCATCGAAAATCCGCGCCCACGCTTTTTCGCAAAATCGCGAGACCCCGCGCGAAAACGCTGGAAGCGTCGAGCGCGCAGAAAACTGTCAATTAATTATTCTTATAATTCTTGCATTCCTTGTAACCGTAATAAAACCACTAAACTAAATTCCAATTTGGAATTGTTTTGATCTGAACAGCCTACGTACGAAGAATTTGTAGAATTCAAGCGTGAATCGGAAGGAATTGTATTTGAACGTTCTGCAATCGTTCGACACGATTAATTGTCTAATCGAGTTGGATTTCGAGGAATAAACTGATTGATCCCGGCGATAGAAGCACGCGTCCCCGGTCAAAGGACGGAGTTGCATCGTCGAAAAGCTGGGATCTAGGAACAACAACCGAGTCCTGGAACTAGTTTGCGAAACAATCGGCCGACGATCTTGCGAAAAGCCGGATTGATTGGTCAATCGGTGACCCGTTTGCGGCCACCTTTTCTGGAACTGTTGTGGGTGGCTGTTGCGAACTTCGGAGTCCTTTCTAAACCGAACTGCGGACACTCTTGTTGCTCGGTCGTCTGTTCGTTGAACCCGCCCGATTCGTCGCCACAACTTCCTGGTGAATCGTTTGCGAGCCCTTCGTTGCCCTTCGCGGTGCCCTCGGTCGTCCCTCACCTTTCCAATCTCATTCAAGCGTCGATTAAAGAAATCGGTGACGCAGCGAGAGATAGAAATAAATTCTAGTATCTTGTAATTCGTTAAAACGTTCGATAAAGGCATCGCACATTTTCGTAAAATAAATTTTCCTGAAATACAGAACGAAAAGAGTGTCGTCCTCGTCGTGGTATTATTATATGCAAGAAGATTTTTCCAGTTTGGTACAACAAAATTATTCTTTAAAACTTTCTTCAATTCTTAAATGGAAGTCTTCTTCTAAATTCAAAATTTCCGGGCTCTCTAGCCCACATCTGGCAATCCTAGTAACAAAAAATCATAAATATTTTATGCGACAAAATTATTGTCGATACTCCGTTTTTCAATCTATCATTAATTCCTCAAGTTAGTTTGGGCATAAATTGAACACACAAAATTACGGAATATTAAAATAAAAATTCGGTACCTGCGAAATAAATTCATCGACACGCTTCTGGTATCTTGTAATTCGTTAAAACGTTTGATAAAGGCATCGCACATTTTCGTAAAATAAATTCTCCTGAAATACAGAACGAAAAGAGTTTCTTCCTCGTCGTGGTATTATTATACGAAAGAAGATTTTTCCAGCTTCCGTTTGGTACAAAAAAATTCTTCTTTAAAACTTTCTTCAATTCTTAAATGGAAGTCTTCTAAATTAAAAATTTCCGGGCTCTCTAGCCCACATCTGGCAACCCTAGTAACAAAAAATCGTAAATATTTTATACAACAAAATTATTGTCGATACTTCGTTTTTCAATCTATCATTAATTCCTCAAGTTAGTTTGGGCATAAATCGAGCACGCAAAATTACGAAATTTTGAAATAAAAATTCGGTACCTGCGTTCGGCAGATTTTTGCGGAAGAATCGGGAATCGACGAACGACTCTGAAGATCGAGTCCGAATTTGAACGACGACGGACGGTCGCGCGGGGAACCTTGAAGACGGGATAAGTGCATTACCAACGGGGACACACGGTCCTGTTCGGAGGCTGACACTCGCCGCTCGGCTCGGCTCCGCTCCGCTCCGCTCGGCGTGTATATCGCGCGCGTTGAATCGACAAAAGGGAAGACGCGGTTCTTGGCCAGACAAAAGCGTCTAGACGACCGGCGGAATTAAAGCCGCTCGGCCGAGCCTCTGGCTCTGAACTCGCTCTCTGCATGGATAAAAAGGCACGACGAGCTCAAACAATCCGTCGGCTCAAGGAACCTCTCTCCCCCAACGCTGCGAGCCGACTGCTCGATCACGTGCTGCGCGGCCCCGGATGCGCCCGACACACGCTCCCGATCGAAATGTGCAGCTTCTCTCGCCTTCCTCCCACGCTTCTCTTCGATCTTTTTGCTTGTCACCGTCCTCTCCGCTCCGGCATTCTGACTAACAGCCGCGCTTTTTTGTATCGGTCGATCCGTTTAATCCTAGCGCGACATTGTTCATTAACTCCTTGTCCTTGGGATTTTCAATAATCGTGCTGCAGCAAACGGGAGCTTAGGAGTCCATTTTCGTGGAATCATCCTAAACGGAATTGTCAGCCTGCATGACCGGAGATGTGTTGGTCCGCGATCCTCAGCCGTGGATCACAGATTTTCAAAAATTATGGAAAAATCACCGGTTCGTCGCTCTGTGGCAAGTTTGACGTCGACACACCTGCCACAAGGGTAGTTACAGGGTGAGCACGGTTTAACGCTCGATTTCTTCCGTCCTGCTCAACAAAAAATTAGGAAAAAATTCGTGACGATTCTACTTAGTGGCGCACACCACCGTGATTTTTTTCCGAATTTTTGTGTGGGAGATCGATTTTTGAAAAATTCGTGAAACTTGGTATTACTCTGATTGTACATTGAAGTTATCTCATGGAACGATTCCAACAGCTAACAACCTCGTAAATGGCAAATCGGTATTGCGAGTTCGAGCATGACTGGGAGAGGGGGCTGGGTGGTTCGATGATTTTCCCCGATCCGATGATAGAGCGTGAGAAGATCGTCCAGGGACCAAGTAGCCGAGGCTAGCCCCTCGACGAAAGGCGAGGATCGCGCGCGAAAACGTGACCCGATATCCTTCGAGAGGACGCCCTTCGACAACGTTCGCGGGGGAGGAGGATGCAGGCGTGAGAGAGAGAGAGGATGGAAAACCGGATGGTACCCGGCCCGATCTATCTCGATGATTCGAACTGCCCTTACGAAACCGGGCGGGAGGTGTTCATCTAGATTCCAGATGAACGATCGTTCCCCGCGAACCACGCCTCGGGAATCCCTCTTTCGGAAACTGCTCTCCCGCCTGCGGCCCGGTTACCGGCAGAAGACCGCAGATTTATGTCGCAGCTTCCGCACAACTTGCTCTACAGACTCATCCTAGCAGTTGCTGCACTGAATTTTTCCCTTTTCTGATACCTGAACCCTTAGCACTCTTAGATTCGGACAAGTAAGATAGAGTGGCCAGTGGATGGACGTTTAAACGTTTGTCCGAATCAGTATTCGCAAATACAGTGAATTCTCGTTACGAGTCAGCGCCGACCTTACAATTTGGAGCCAGTGGAACTACCAACACCACCGCCTCTCGAGCTACGTGCAACATTGTATCGGAGAAAGACATTTTCTTGGTCCTCTTCTAGTCTAGTAGTCATAAGTCATCTATGACTTGTAGACGGACATGACTCTTAGGTTTCCAGCGTGCTGATTTCGTCTAAGAGTCAGTTGCACCAGAACGGCGCAACTGACTCGTAACGAGAATTCACACACGGTAGTCGTTTAACCTCCTACACTGTAACACCGAGCCGGTGTTGGTGAATGACTAAACATTTAAGACTTCGAACGTTCCAAGAATGTTTTCTCGGAGAGATTAAGGACGTTGATTTTGGTATTAATTCGGCAAAGAGGTACGGTCGTAAGCGTCGCTCTCGATTTTTATCAGATTTTTTGGCGGGCTGTGTTGCGGTTAAAAAAATAAATGGAGAGCGAGGGCAGAGATCGAGGAACGTGTACGACGGTCGAATTCGGCCTGTCAACGGCTGGCAAAAAGAAGAAGAACGCCTGTTGCTGCGGCCAGGGCGAGAGGGGACGTTTTAAAAGCGAGGCAATCGATACGATTCGAGGTCGACCTGATAACCTTTGCTAATGGAGGCCCCTCGAGCGTCGCCGAGGTGGAGGGACTCGTCAATCGCGATCCGGCTACGTGTGTTCGGGGTCAACGACTCGTGCAAACACGCGCCCCGCCGCTCGCTCAAACGAAATTCATATTTCGGAGGAATCGCAACGAGTTCGTCGCTCTTCTGCATGGCTACGCGGAACCAAACGCAGACCCGTGCAACGGGAAACTCTGTTTTCCATCCTCCAGCCGCATCAGCAATCTTAGAAAACGCTGATCGGTAGGATTTTTATGCAAAATGAAAATTATCTGTATGAATTACAAACTACGGGAGCTACATCGACAGTTATTTCTTTTTTAAAGCGATTTAATTCTTTGGGGCTGGGTAGGTTAAAAACTATACCACACTTTGCTTAGCTCTTTAGGCATGGTGGGATATATTTTAACCCACCTCGAAAAATTTTACTCATAGTCTAACAGTTTAATATTTTATTTAAGGTTTTTTCAATGGAAAACTGTTTTCCATCCTCCAGCCGCATCAGCAATCTTAGAAAACGCTGATCGGTAGGATTTTTATTCAAAATGAAAATTATCTGTATGAATTACAAACTACGGGAGCTACATCGACAGTTATTTCTTTTTTAAAGCAATTTAATTCTTTGGGGCTGGGTAGGTTAAAAACTATACCACACTTTGCTTAGCTTTTTAGGCATGGTGGGATATATTTTAACCCACCTCGAAAAGTTTTACTCAGAGTCTAACAGTTTAATATTTTATTTAAGGTTTTTTCAATGGAAAACTCTGTTTTCCATCCTCCAGCAGCATCAGCAATCTTTGAAAACGCTGATCGGCGGTAGGACATTTATGCGAAATGAAAATTATCTGCATGAATTACAAACTGCGGGAGTTAGGTTGATTAAAAACTAGCTTTTTATGCATGCTTTGATATATTTTGACCCACCCCGACAAGTTGAAGTTACTGATGGTCACACAGTTTAATATTTTCTTCAAAGTGTTTCATTCAGTTGGCAATGCTATGCGCCAATGGTGAATGCGTAAATAAGTGTAAATAAATTTATGCAAATCAAAACGCGTTGTGTGACGCAGTGAATTCGCAAAATTCTGTGCGACTAAGGTTTTTATTTTCCTTAAAAGCGTGCAGCTCGAAGAGTTAACAAGTCGAAAACAGTACGACGGTACGTTAAGTACAGCCACTTCAATAAATTACAAGATAAGAATTTTCTGATTGCAACAAATTGGAGCGAAATTTATTTTCTTCGCTGATACGCTTAACAGGTCCGAAAGTAACGCGCAGTCGATTCATTTGTACGTGTCGCGAGTGCGTGCGGAGTCCAGCGATCGTGGAATGGTAGAAACAGGTTTTCCGTCGGTAAGAGAGATTCCCAGCGACGATTTTCGAGGGGCTGAGAGTTGGTCTGGCGATCGATCGAACGCCTTCGCTGTCTGGGTCTGGGACGCGTGGGCGTTCCTTCCGCGTTGTTGCCCGCGGACCTGTCTCTGTCTGGCTTTCGTCCCGTTTTACGGTTCCGCGTTTGCATTTAAGGGAATCGCCGTTTTTCTTTTACAGCTGTCGCAGCTCGATCGCCTTTTCCCACGGCGAAGGTGCGCCGCTGACGATCCCGCGAATGATTTCGTTATAAACGACCGCTGACGCCGCCGAATCAGCAACCCGGTTTCGAACGACGCAGAATTTTTCCCCGGGAAAAACGTTCCCCGGCCATTTTTACCAATTCTCCTGGGGTGGTAGATGGAATCCGAAAGAACCGTTAGGAACGCTGCGAAGATCCGCTGCAGTTTAGATTCCTAGATTGATGTTCCGTTTAGCCCCACCTCTGACTGCAGGACACGCCCCCCTCGGTCTGTTTCAGTTTATCTTCTCTGTGATTAAAGACCGCGATTTTCTTTTACTAAATAGTTGAAGTTCGCTGAGCGTTTCCGAGGGGGATGGAAACCTTCTGGCGAGGCTGAGTAGTTTTGGAAATCATCGGTGGGCGGGACTGAACGCTTTGGAGAACTGCGGCCGACTCTGACGGACGCGCACAGTTGTTGTCTTAGCGTTTTCTTGAGTTTAGAAGGTTGAACGCGTAGACACCAGCCGGTGCAAGCTTTAGAGAAGATGGTAGCTGTTATGGCTGTACTGCTTAGCTCTGCCCTTACCTCTTTGTCCCGCCCATTGACCATATTCTACGAACTTTTCATTTTTCTGACCTGGTTTCCAAAGTTTAACGAGTTAAGATTTTATAATATGTGGTCTCCTGGAGGGACCAATATTAGAAGCGATAAAAAATTCTCCGATTTTATCGCTTTGGTCCGCCCCGTACTTTTCTGACCCGCCCATTGGCCACATTTTAACAATTCTCGGTGCTTCTAAACTAGTGTTGAAAGTTCAAAGTGTAAAGAATTTATAAAATATGATCAGTGAAACGGACGCACTGTGGAAGAAAGTAATTGTTTCACTCATTAGACAAAGTTCTGGTCTTTCTAAATTGCTCTCCAGAGCTTAGAAATGTTAAGTAATTATCAACTGGGATCAGTGGAAGGAGCATATTTTAATTTTCTTTAACCTACCGCTTAGCTCCGCCCCGGGGCTCTTTGCTCCGCCCATCAATCATCTCTCACAACGCCTCAGCCTTCCGAAAACCTAGGAAACAGTAAGAAAACTTTCAACGAGTCACTGCATGTCCTAAAAACAACCATACATTCCCATTAAACGCGTTAAGAATAAAGTACTGATCGCGGAAAGAACGAATCTCTTTTCACGAATAGCCCCTCCCTGCGCACGGTGTGTACACAAGGCGAGATACGTAGCCAGGATTATGATAATCTGAACTTATTACACGGTGAATCAGCTCACCGGGTTGCTTCTTTCCCTTTCCCACCGAAGACATTCATATAATCGTACTTTCTCTTCGCGGGCTCGCTCGCCGCTCTATTATCGCGTAACAGTTGGAGAAGACTCCGTCCTCCCCCGCGGCACGCCGACAAAGAGGGGGCGGGGCCTGTGTGCCCAGAGCCGAGTTCTGCCTGGAACCGCAGTTTCTCCGCGTTAAGTTTAAACCAGTTAGACGAAAGTTAAGCCGAAGCTTATTCGTGTAAATACGCCCGGCACTTACACCGATGCTAATTCCGGCGATCGATGCGACCGCGGGAAACGCGTCGGTAAAATCGGCCGCGTTTCAAACGCGTCATCGGAAGCATGCTAGTTCCTCGCTTTTCTCCTTTTTCAGTTTTGTTTTTCGGCGTTTCTGTTGCTCCCGCGGCACCGTTCCTGCGACGGGAATTTCCAGTTGAACGGAGAACAACGTTAATCGAAACACGCAGCTCTTTTTTCTCTCTGACGCGCTTTTTATTACCTTCCTCCATCACACTCTCCTCCTCAGGGAGGGGGGCTCCTCTCACCCTTTATTCGTTGTTTTCTTCGTCTATTTTCGAATCCGTCCGATGGTCGATTCTCATGAGTATCGTGCTCGACAAACGATACGCCGGTTTAGTTTTGTAAATACCGAATGTTTCAACCGCGCCCGGTATCGATTCCGGGAGCACGCACCCGCGGAATCGTAACTCGCGACCACTCGAATATCGGGACTCGCTCGTTCCTACAGGCAACTGTTTACATGCCGGTCTCTCGCGCCACTGCGCCTCTTGCCCCTCCCCCCTTCCCCCTTCGAACAATTTTCCAATAACGAAAATGGGATGGGACGAACGGTCGCGCTCCGGCTCCCCGTTGTTCTACTTCGGAACGATGATAGATAGCGTGAGAATGGTCCGCGGATAACGCTGCGCTCGATTCCCCTCGGTAGAAGTGCCGAGAGTATCATTGTCGGAGGCGTAGAAATCTTGTCGGGCAATCTTCCGAACTCCCACTAGAATTTTGACTCCGCCCACCGCGTCTTGTCTACTCCTTCCGCCCCTCCTTCCGATCATTCTCGGTCGAATCTTGACGTGGAAAGGACGCGATATGTTTGGTGGATGTTGCGATTCGCTCTAACGGGTTCGGCGAGTTTGATTTTGTTTGTGGGCCGTGCCCATTGTAGAACGAAGGTACGTATTGTTCCTTCGATAGTCCACTGTTTCTTACTTTGAATGTTTCGCGTTGGTAATTCGGTATTAGGTTGCGAGATACAACCGTTTCTGAATAGTTTTTCCAATGGTAGATTCCCAGAGTACCTGACTCCGCCCTCTGCTTCTTTGCTCCGCCCAGAATGTCGAAGCATATAGAAATTGAACTTCCGATATTCTACTTTGCATCCCTGGCAGCTTCTCTACTAATCTCTCTTGATTACTGCACACCAGGCGGACGTTAAAACAACTTTCAAAGTATAACACGTGTAAAGCGAGAGTACGTGACTCCGCCTGCTTCTTCGCCCCGCCCATTAATCACCCTCAAGCAAATTGAAACACTCAATTGTTAGAAAACATTGAAATGAAGACAAGCAGGTCTCGGAAAACAACAAATCATTTACCAATTGAGGTAACCGCACGCCTTCCGTCTAAGCCACGCCCACTTACGGCTTCTAAATGTGTAGAATTTGAATGTATGTGGTTTCCTTTCTAGTGTTAATCGGTTTGGCAAATGAACTGTTCGGATGAAGACACACAGAGGTCTCAAGGAACAACAAGACATCGACAGCTTCCAGCTGTGTATACTATGAACCTATACTCTATCTTTTCCGGAGTTAATGAATTCAGCAAATGCATGTCTCTAACGAAGACAGACAGGTCTTCATGAACAACAAGTTCCTGCGAAACAACGCGACACCGCCCGTTTCGTCGTAGACCCGCCCATACACGGGCCGGGAACATATTCCTGAAATGTGAAACGCTATACGATACTGAAGCTGAGGGGAACGAAACGCCGCGGAAGGTACTATTTTTATCAAGCGAGCACGAATGACGCATGGGTGAATATCTTCCTCACATTTCCGAGTTCCACGGGGGCGAGTCCTCGTCCCTGAAGCGGAAGCCAGCCCCCCGCTCCTTCGGAAGTCCTCGGCCGGTTGCGTTCGCCATTAAAGGACGCGATATTTCGCGGAACGACGAGAGTCCTCGGGTTCTTGCGAACGGCAGTCGTTAAGGGGCGAGCGGCTGACAGGAAAGCCTCCCGATGCCGGTAAATCAAACTAACGAGCCGTAATCGATCGCGTGTTCCTCGGCCGTGTGCTCTCCGAGGCGCGCGCGTCCGTCGAGTCAATTATAAATTATCGCCTGCTATGCATAATCGACTGTATTAATTACGCGGTCCTCCGCGTTTCGTTCTTGGTCGATCGGTCGCCGCAGATTTATCGGGCCCTCCGCGACCGAGAACGGTGACTTCCCTTCGGGATCTGTCGATCCTATTCGACGTTGCGACTCTCATTAATCGATCGCCTGCTGCGTCGCGTACGCTTCAAAACGTACTTGCGACTTTTCGATGCCCTCCCGTCAAGATTCTTTAATTTTTTTAGGGAAAACTGGTCGATAACTCGGAGTAACATGACTGGATTTCAAGGGGCTACTTCTAGTCGATTTTGAAATATCTTCCAATAGGAATTTTTGACCGTTTGACGGCTCAAATGAAAGACGGAAAATTGCACTTTACGATAAGTGCACTTAGGTTTGAAAATAGTTACGAAATCCTGCAGGAACAACGGCAAAACGCGAGAAAAATTAAGTCGAGTTTAAGAGGATTCTTTGGGTCTATTTTAGAATGAATTCCCGCAGGAATTTTTGAACGTCGCCTGACGGCTTGAATTGCCGGGAAATTGCACTTTATGATAGGTTAATATTCGTTCCAGAAAAAATTCGAAGTCGTGAAAAGCGATTCGACTTTTTTAGGGGTTACTTCCAACCAATTTTGGAATGTATTCCCGTAGGGATTTCCAAACATTTTAGAGGGCTGAAATGAAAGCTAGTAGACTGCATTGACTGCGCTGAATTGTAATTAAGGCAACATGGAAGCCCTCGCAGGCCACTCAGCTTAGTGTCGGATGCTTTCCTCGAATCTCCACCGAATCCCCCTTTCTTCGAACCCACCCAGCACCGAACGAGCAGAATCAAAGCGATTTTCACATTTTCTTGGCTTTCTCGCAGCCTATTCTCGAAGTTACATCGAGCATTATCACCTTCGCGAAGGTAACCGCCCTTGTTTTTCATTCCAAGTGGGCGCGAGGCATAAAAGGACCTCATTAAACGAAGTCTAAGCAACTTGAAGTCCTCCTCCTGCTTTCTCCTCGACAATTACACTTTTTTCTTGATCGTATATCGTGCTCTCGGCTTTTCCACTGCTCGCAGCCCTGGAACAATCTTGTCGGCTACAATTAGGCTCGTTTCTGTCTTCCCTCGCAGGATGGTTCACTGCAATTAACCTCTGCGAACGATCTCCAGAAAGGATCCTGATCTCGATGCAACTCCGAGCAACGACGTGATCTACATGTCTACAAACTTGGAGAATTAAAGAAAAAACACTTTGAGCACCCAGAGATAGGTATTTCTGCGTTAACGTATTGTACGTTAGTAAATGCAAAAAAGTTGGAAGAGTACTTTCACAAATTTTAACATTTCAATTTTTATCGCCTGCTCGATTGCCACTGAAAGTGTTGAAGCGTTAGCAGCGGTTTCACCCCCTAAATTAATATCGCAAAAATCAGCAAAAAATATATGCTTACGGATAAATCACTGGACTGGTGTACAAAGATACGCGATTTCCGAGTCGAACAGAAATAATGCTCGATGTCTCTGACGGTCCCATATTTTTTCCCGGAGGCTGGAAAAATGAATTCAGCCCGGGTTCTGCGTTTTCGCAGGTCGGGTCGGTGGAAATGCAGAAAATTCGCCGGGCAACGAGTAACTGCCGTTCCCGGGCAACTCGTCAACGTCGCCGGCAAGCAACGAAGAACCCTCGAACGCGTTCGTTTCCGCGGTGATTTATCGCGAGCCCGCCGACCATAACGTTTCCACGCGCGCGCCCGTGTAAATATTTAGCCGTGAGAGCGAGTCCGACGCGTGGGCACATTTATTTTCATACTTCGCGCGCGCGAAACACACCGTCCCCGGCCCCCGACCGGTCGCTTGATTAATTCGCGACAAATTTCGGGCCGCCTGTAAATTTCGACCTCGTCCGCACCCGCTCGATTATAATTTATTAGCGGGTAATCGCTCGAACCGATCCGATTAACGCGCGTCAATTGTCTGACGATATCTCTGATCTCCCTCTGCCTAGACTAATTCGGCCTGCAGATTTTCGGGGAACTTTCGGATTTTTTTTTGCAGCGAAACCGTGGAAATTTGTCGGGTGGAATTATTTGGATATTTTTGGACGTGTCTGGAGAGTGTACAGGAATTTTTTCGTGGCGGCCGAATCGAAATTGAGTTTCGTATAAGCGATTTAGTCGTTAGTATTTTGTAGATGTTCAAAGGTGTGGTCTGGGAACGTTTTAAGTGAACTTTGACATTTTTTAATAATAAATCCAGACAACTCTTTAATGTCAGACCTGTCTGTGCCTTTTTGTCTGTGTTTCGAGGATGCTCGCAAATTTTTGTACGGCGGAAGAATCAAAATTGAGCCCTCCACAATCGATTATACCCACGCATAATGAAGAGAAGAAACTCTTCCGATGACCGACGACAGTTCCATTAATTTAAATCCGATACAAACAATAAAATTAGTGGCTACAGAAAAATGACTATACGAAGCTAAAAAAGGTCCGTTACAAAAAAGAACTCGAGCATAATTGCACTTTGAAAAATTCAGTACCCAATTGCGCACCCTGTATTCAATCTTCCGCCGGTTATCCAATTAAAGCAAAAGATTCGATCAACCTAATTACACTATCGGTTGCAATCTACATGTGTGCCGAACGTCCACACCAATTTCAACTGAATCGATCAGGAAGATCTCGAGATACGGACATCCAATCCGACATCGGCTCGAGGGAAGATAAAAATTTCGAAGTCTCTCCGTAACTGTTCAATTTGGAAATTTCGGGTTGCGACACCGCTAATTAGCGCTCGACGTTGTTAAGCACTGTGTCCAGCCAGCTCCTCCTTTGGCCGTTTATAAATTGCCCGTACGTGTAATTGACGGGGCGCGAACAGCCCTCGATCGCGGCTTGTCGATCGCGAAAATACAAGATTTCGTTTCTATCGATTACCGCTAATGGGACGGCTTAATCTGATCGCGAATAAATTATGGTCGTCCTCTTATGGGACGCGGCACACCGGTGGCTCCCGTGTGCACGCGCTTGCTCGTTCGACAACGACGACGGAGCAGAGAGAGAGAGAGAGAGAGAGAGAAACAGAGTGAGAGAGAGAGAGAGAGAACCGGATCGATTTCAGGACTTTATTACGCGGCCGTTATCGCCGCCTCTAATTGCGCTCATAATTAATCCGCGCATTTTTGCGAGCTGCCCGGGACCCGCCCGGAGGATCCGGTAATTAAATCGGGAGCGCCTCGTTGATCCTATCGCGGCGGTTTTAATGTCAAGGGACACGTCCGTCGACGGTGAACCGTTTATCCAACGTTGAAGGTTTCTCTTTCGAGCTGACCTCCCCGGTCAACGCGCTAAAAAACTGGCCAATTATTCGAAATCTTTTGATAGAGGATGCTGATACCTATCCTCGAAAAATAGACGATTTTTCGAACAACTTCACAGAAGGGACAATCGCGTTCAAACCTGAAGAACCTTCTCAGGTTTGCTATAAGAGAGTCAAATCAACTTTGCGATTTTTTTCTCACTAAACCGTACGAGGCATTTCGATAAAAATTTATGGACTTGTTTTCTAATTGTCTAACTGTATCCCTGAATTTTTGTAGCTCGCTGATATCAAAACTATCATGACTATTCATCTAGGTAGCAAGCTATCCCTCCGGGAATGTAAAATGTGAGGGATAAAAACAAAAGGATTTATGTTGCAATTTCTTTCTGCAGAACGGACTCGTGTACTTTTATGAAACTTCGCAGACTCGTTCCTGAGTAGCTTGTAGGCGTTCTCAAATTTTCGTAGCTCCCTGGTGACAAAATTGTTATACTTATTCACCGAGAAAGTAGACCCTCTGACAAGTAGAATTATGAGATACGAACATAGGGATCTATGTTTTTACAGAACGGGACGGCGTATTTTTATAAAGCTTTTTGCATACATGTTTTTTAGTACTTCCTTTGTATTCCCGGATTTTAATAGATCGCTAATTCGAAGACTGTTGCAACTGTTCGCGGAGAAGACAGACTACTCCTCCGAAACGCCAAATTCGATTAATTTTGCTCGCTCACGGTGAGATTAGTGTCTCGTGGAAGTTTCTTCGTTAAAATTCAAGATATTCTAGACGGCTGGATAATGGATGTCTTATTAGGCGAGTTTCCTGGACTGCAGACAGGAAATACAGACTGCCGAAGGTCGTTGGGCGATTCCATCCCCTCCGTCAGCCTGATAACCCTAATCTCTAGGCTGCGGCGCTTTTACTCCGCCTACGAGTGTATTCAGGGTACGAAGCCGATAAGCTATAGTCGTATGAAATCTGCTTCTTGAAATAGCGTGGTCGTCGCGTGCGGCTGTGTTCAGGATCATAAAGCCTATTCTTACAGAAATTATCTTCTGCAATTGTTAGTTCTTCATTTCTACGGTGAAGTCTAATCTCTGACATAGATCGTGCAGGGCTACCATTTCGTGGAGGGGATAGGCGAACTGACTAAGATCGTGTAGCTTTACTATACATTCGTTTGTCAACGCTAGACCGCTGAGGCAGTTACGACAAAAATTAGTAGAACATCAAGTATTAAAAAACTGAAATTGTTAACATCACGATAAGCAGAAATAATTCGATCCCGTGTTTCCTGCAACCGATTCAGAAAATGTTCTCGAGTGCATGGAAGCTCTATTCCGTCGGTGTTTTCAGCTGAAATAATAGCATTAATTTGAATATTAATTACGATATTAAGCCACGCGTGCTCCGGAGGTTATTATTCAAAGAGGGCCGCGGAAACTCGGAAAACCGGGCGCGTGTTTCGCCCGCGAGAGAGAGCTGGTAGGGGAAAAAGTTATCGATCTCTCGCACGCATGCCAGTCACTGTCGACACGCGACCAGGTCCCTGACCAGACGCTGCGAGAGAACGATAGACGTATCTCGGTCTGCGACCATGATCGAGAAACTCCGACGTGTACGCAATCCTTGTAAAAAATGTGGTTCATTATTTCCTTACAAAATTATTACCGACATATCCGTGACCTTCTGCCGATGAAAACTAGCCTAAACACGACGCAATTTGGATGGTATTTACTCGTTTAATCCGCGATTAAGTGGAACCTCGATTATCCGAACTGGCGATGCGAAACGATTTTTAATATTCGGTGAATTTCCATCTTTTCTCTGCTGAATTATTGAGCAGTCCACCGAAGAGGTATGTTGTGGTCGATAAAATATTTTCACGAGAAAGGTAAACAATTTTCCCATCGATTAATTTTCTAGTTCCTCCTCAGTATACCACTTCGCCGATCAAACAGCAAACGGTTTGAAACGCAACGTTTCACTTTGCGAGACTTAATGGAACCAGCCCGTAAAATATTGGACAGCGCCCGAGCATCCAGCCCATAGTCCGCAGCGTGATTCTTACTTATGGGAACGCGTATGTTAAACCGATCGTATCCGACGCGATACTCCGCGCAGTATGTCTTCGGCGGCGTTCGGTGACAGCTGCGACTGGATCACCTGCAGCTGCAGCTGCGACCACGGCTATCATTCAGCCGCGATAACGGCGCGCTGCGAACGCAATTACCGAGAGCCGAGCAAGAACTAATTACACGGAAACGAGTGACGTCAGCGTCCTCTTTCGTTCGCCTGGACTCTCCTCGTTCCGCGGAATTTTCATGTCAACATTTCCCCCCCCCCCCCCGGAATATCGGGTCTGCGGTGATTATTTCCGTTTAAAACGCAATCCGTTGGACCCCTAACGCGGTTAGGTCGGTTAGGCCCAACCGAATGCACCCAAATAATGTCCTTGAAAGAATGAAGCCAATGTTGGTAACGAATCAGAATTAAGGGAATGAATATTAGTAACGAAAGATTGCTTTGAAGAAAAACCTTCTAAAGAATGTCTGTCTCCTGTAAACAGCAGTATTAACAAATTCCCTGGATCAAAAACAACAAAATGCTAAGTATATATATGTGTGTTTATAAAACTTTGCAAACCACGTGAAATCTTCCTAAAAAAAAACAAATGAAGATGTAAAAAATACTGCAAGACCGTTTAAGGGTGATGTAGAATTAGGTGTGCCGGAGTACTGAGAGGGATAGGAAAGGAAAATCAACATAGCAGCCACGATTTTTAATATATATGTGTGTTTATAAAACTTTGCAACCCACGTGAGATCTTCCTAAAAGAGAAAATGAAGATATAAAAAGAAAATTGCAAGACCGTTTAAGGGTGATGTAGAATTAGGTGTGCCGCAGTACTGAGAGGGATAGGAAAGGAAAATCAACATAGCAGCCGCGATTTTTAATATATATGTGTGTTTATAAAACTTTGCAACCCACGTGAGATGTTCCTAAAAGAGAAAATGAAGATATAAAAAGAAAATTGCAAGACCGTTTAAGGGTGATGTAGAATTAGGTGTGCCGGAGTACTGAGAGGGATAGGAAAGGAAAATCAACATAGCAGCCGCGATTTTTAATATATATGTTTGTTTATAAAACTTTGCAACCCACGTGAAATCTTCCTAAAAAAGGAAATGAAGATATAAAAAGAAAATTGCAAAACCGTTTAAGGGTGATGTGGAATTAGGTGTGCCGGAGTACTGAGAGGGATAGGAGAGGAAAATCAACATAGCAGCCACGATTTTTAATATATATGTGTGTTTATAAAACTTTGCAACCCACGTGAGATCTTCCTAAAAGAGAAAATGAAGATATAAAAAGAAAATTGCAAGACCGTTTAAGGGTGATGTGGAATTAGGTGTGCCGGAGCACTGAGAGGGATAGGAGAGGAAAATAAACATAGCAGCCGCGGTTAGGTGAACGCAGTCGAAGGGAAAGTGGCCGGCGTGTCGCAGCGCGGAAATTGGCGAGGATCGAGATGGATTGGCGCAGGAGCAAAAAGCTCCTGACCTTGAGCCGCGCACCGGTGACCTTGAGGCCGAGGGTGCCACGGCTTCCGCATTGCTGGGGAATGGTGGGAGGCCGTTCGTCGCAGGGGTTTCGACCGGTCCAGCCAATCCCGGCCAGACAGCCTCGCGAATCAGCCTCGGCTGGATCAATGCGATCCTCGAGTCGACGTTCTCTATCGATCGGTACGTTCCGACCGCTGAAACTACCGCACAACCGCGCTAATTATTCCTCTACAATTTTATTCGAATTTCAACTTCTCCAGAAATTATACAGTCTCATAATTCACGGCACACAATCAAAATAACTATTTCCCCGAATCAACCAAACGGTTCTCAGTTTTTCTGTGAAAACTGCGTTTGGTTTGAATTAGAAAAAACAAAATAGTTGGAGTCGTTTTTCACAACCTTTTTATTCGCTGCTCGTAACGAAAATTTGAAAAATGTGTTTCCGTAGGTTCGTATCAGTTTATATGCACGCTGAAAATTTCGTCGAAAATGGTCGTTCGGTTTACGAGTGAAAAATCGATTTCGAATAAACTGAAAACGGTGAACAACTGCAATTTTGAAAATTTTGAATAGTTCATTTATATTTCACGTCACCGTGTCGTTTGATTTAATCGATCCATTAATTGAAAACTCATTCGGATTTAAAGTGTGCGCTATCAATTACAAGAACGACCGTATCTATTGATTGATTTGATTTCGATATTTAGACATTTTAGATTACGCATGGGTAATAACTGTTCTCCGTCGTATCGAGCATTAATGACAACGAAGTGATTGTAATTACGATAGTTACGAAAGAAATTACAAGGCCGAGGGGTCAAAGAAACGACCGAAACGATCAAACAAAAGATCGCATCGGACAGTAAATGAAGCCTATCATTGAGTCCTCGTCGAGCGTTAACAATTCATCGGTTCGTTCGAAATTTATGCGTGTCTAGACGAGCAAGCGAGTGCGTGAGAGCGAGGGAGAGCGAGACAGAGCGAGACAGCGAATGTTTGTCCACGTGTCAGAGATAATAATGCGCTCCCCTCTCTCGGCGATATCGCACGCCGGGCTATTGTTCTCCTCCATCGGCGATACAAAGAGAGATAAAGTTCTCTAGGTACTCGATTCCCTTCTTCGTATTCTTTGGGAAATAATTCTCGTGATTCATGGCGATTCTTTTGACGCGAGTCTGCCCAACAGCTTTTCCACTGAATTCCACCATTTTTACCTTATTCGGACGTGTCTTGCTTCCGTAATGGAATACTTTGCTCGTTGCTATTGCTCGATTACCGGATAACAAAGTTTCACGTTTTTAACACTTAACATCGCGTTTTCCGAGATTTTGAACACAGTGTGAACGAAGTGTTTCCGTTTTTACATAATTTTTGTAACGCGAGTACAATAGAACGGAGTTCCGGAACTCTTTTAACCGTTTTACTTATTTACCCAGTTTGTGATAAATGTGGAAACTCCGCGGTCCAGTAGCGAAGTATGTAACAAAAAGTGTAATTGTATCAATATGCTTGTTTCCGCAGCTTTTTCGATCCGCCGCCGTGTAAATACTGATGGGCACGAATCAACAGTTTCTATTTCACGGTTCTCGTGAAAAAAAAAAAACACGCTGCGCAAATTGGTATAAAACTGTGGAAAACAAAACGGGCATCATCCCGCGGCAGGATCCGATACGGATTTAACCGCGTTATCGCTGTCGTGCTCGCCTCCATTATTGACAGAATTTTGTTTAAACCTGTAGCACAACGTCGGCCCGTTAAAAATGCACACGGCTGACTCGATGAATGTCGGGGGCCATTCGTTGTCGCCGCTATTATTTATTCATTCGCTAGCCGCCCGGTCTCGGAAACAACGCTTTGTTGATGATTCGGTCGCGTGCCGGATTTAGAACACAACCAAGATCAACACCGAACCCAATTCGGGACCAGGTTCAACCATTTTGGGGCCTAATGCGTGGTAATTTGATTTGAGTCGAATGCGAATTTAATTTAGAGATAAACCGTGGCGAACTTGGGGACTAATTTAGGCTTAATTCGGTCGAAAATTCACCTTGATTTCAGCGGAATTTGTTTGGGTTCAAATTCGGATTTCAATGGGATCGAAATTGGGCCAAACTCGGATCGCGTGCACATGTAATTCAAACGCAAATTGGGTCAAAGTTGCGTAGAAACCTAATTCAGACCGAACTAGAATTTGGATCGATTTAAATTTGTTTGGGTTCAAATTTCGATTTAAATGGGATCGAAATTGAGCCAAATTCGGACCAAATAATGCAGGCCTAATTTGGACGGAAAATCGAACTCAATTGAATTTATTTTGTGCAGAAATATGGTCACCAACAAGATCGGAATCGTGTCAAATACAGATTTAACTCAAGCCTAAAAACTGGGTTAAACTTGAATACGAACCTATTTCAGATCTAGATCAGGCTGAGATCGAACTCAATATAAGCTAAATTAACTTGACCCCAAATACAAACCCTATCTGGGGTCTAAATCGGGTTAAACAACGCTCAAATATGGACTTAGCTCGAGCCTAAATTGGGGCAAACTTAAATATAAACCTAATTTAAACCCAATTCAGGATGAAATTGAATTTAATTCAAGGCGAAGTCACGTGGGCTCGACCTTTACTGCAAACTAAATTGGGTCAAAATGGAAATCTATTCTGTGATTTTTTTCTCTCTAAACAAAACGATGTATTTTTATGAAATTTTACAGACTTCTTTCGGAATACTTTATCTGTGTTACTGAATTTTTAAAAACCGCTGTTAATAATATTGCCATAATTATTTACCGAGAAAGCAGGTCATTCTTCTCAGAGGATAAACTATGAAGTTACAAAGTTCGGGATCTATCTTGCAAATTTTATTTATAAAACGGAACGACGTATTTTTATGAAAATGCACAGACAGGCTTTTTAATGTTTCGTTTGTATTCCTAAATTTTTGTAGATATTTAGTTTCAATATTAGCATCATTTGAGCCCGGTTTGCCACGTTGTCCGCATTTAAACGAAACTGGTTCAGCTCGGCATTCCAGCTGCAAATCGAACCGGGCAGAAGCAAAATTTGAACGAAATTTCGCACGTGCCTGTTCCGAAAATATTCATCGGTCCCGTTAACACCGTTTCATAGTAAATTCGGCACGAGACGGTCCGCGCGTGCATCGCCCCGATAAGGCGTCGCGACGCCCCCGACACGCGTAAGTCATGCCGCTCGAATTAATATCTGCGTGGGGCCGTTTAATTAAACGCTGATTAAGCTGAACAGGCCCGCGATAACGTACGTCGCTCGAGCCCGGTGTGTGTTCAACGTTCCGAATGAAATTCGTTCTCCCCCGATTTCGTTGCGCACCTGCCACGGTCGAACGTGGACAGCGATTTTTGCGCGACGGAAACCGTAGCGTCGTTACCGCGGATCATTTAATTAAACGACGACGGCTCGCGCGCCAGCCGAGATGCGTTAATGGTTCTTGCCACACTTTTAATCTCTTAACGTTCCACCCTTCTAATCTCGCTAATGAAACTTGTTTAGATTCCGTTTTATTGGCCCGTTGCTACGAGCTCCGCGGATTCTTTAATTAAACAGCTGTTACCGTGTAACTCACCGGCGGGCGATCTTACACTTGTGAAATAATAAAAAGCCGGCAACATTGTTGCCTTGGAAAAATTCATATATTACCGTTAGCATGTGTTTAAGCGTCGTGTAGGGATGTATCGCTCGTATCGCGTCCAGACACTGTACCTTGATCCCAGATAATGTTAATTTAGCGTTGGAACATTTTTGCTTTTAATTATTTTTTTATGGAACCTTTCCCAGCATGTGCGTGACACTTTTCTGATTAAAATGATACCAAACACGACACAGTTCGGGTGATATTTATTCGTTTAACACACGATATAGTCGGACCTCTACTATCCGAACCATCCGTGCCTGTTGAGAACCGACGAGTTTCCGCGAATTGATTTTAGACAATGTATGCAACCAGATTTTTTGAGGGATGCTTTATCACACTGTCGAAGCAACTAAAACAATGTTTTCAATCACAAAACAATACATATAAATGTCGCCCAATTGCTTCAATCGAATTCCGTGTTTTCACGAACATGTTTTTAAATGTTTCCTAAAGAAATGATTAAAAATCATTGGAGTATGCGAACCAGCACTCTGCTCGATTGTAATTACCACGTTCTCGTGGTAAATCGCGTTCTTCGGTGAATTTTTCCCGGACTCGGAACCGTCGGTGCTACTAGATTCGATTGCTCACGTTCGATCGCGTTTGCGCAGACAAACATTCAGCGCAACCACGAACATCGACAAATCCACTTAGAACTCGCGAGAAACTTCTCCCCCCACCAGCCGGTTCGAGAACGAAAGAACGAGCCTCGACGGAAAGTGGAATTTCTGCTTGCCTTTCTTCTCGACCGCCGCCGGACAAAATGTGCGCAAGTTCGCGTGTGTCTCAAATGAAATACCAGCCGCGGCCGCACACCGACATTTCATTCACGTCCGGTGGCCGACAAAGGAAAGTCGAAAAAGCGAACCGGTTCGGGAGAAAAACCACCCACGTCCCGCAATGCGCGATTGTAATTTACCGGGCCGGCGAAACTTTTCGGAATTGTTAGGCGAAGCCGAAAGAAAGCGTTTTGCATGCACATCCGAAACGGAAGAAGCGTTCGACCTGCGAGGTCACCGAACTCGTCTAAACAAACAGCTCATTCGATACAATGGACGCTCGAATCGAAGTTCGGACTCGATGTCGAAGATTCCAATCGACTTTCACCATCGAAACACAAACTATACGTCAAATTAGGGAAGGGGGGTTCCATCGTTTCCTCCATCTTCAATTACATCCCAAAATAAAAGTCTCCGAATTCTATAGTGGAAGAAGAATCTCCTTGAGAGACGAAGAGACTTCTTTTTGGAAGAAAATGCTTCGCTATAAAACAATTTTTTTCCCGAAGCCCATGCACCTGAGCGCATCGAATTTTTTCCACGTCACTCCGCAAAGTTTGCAGTCCCTCGCGACAATGTTTCCCGCCTCGAAGGATCGTCGCAGTTCCTCAGGATCAAAATGTCGTGCCCGCGGCGGGTTCGCGTAGATCAAAGGCGCGATCGCGCGTTTGCGGCGGGGGAAAAAAGAAAAGTTGTGAAATGAGAAAAAGCGAAGAAGGATGAGAAAATGGCCGACGGGACGGTCGCTGAGATGGCAGAGGCTGGATTGAAAGTCGGCGGAGGATTCGCGGAAACCGCGAGAGGGAATGAGAGCGTCATCCGAGACGAGGAAATTAGTGGAAGCGAGCACGCGGCGCGGCGCGGCGCGGCTCGCTCAGGGTCGTTCTACTCGAAATCCGTGGCCTCACTTCCGTTATGGTCGGCAGGGCCGAGTGCGTTGACCCTTTTCGAAGGTCGTCGCACCTTTCTCCGTTCGTGACTCGCCTCTGTGAAACGAGCTTAATCCTCGCACGCGTCGATGGACCCCGGAGCGGATAAGATAATTCGCACCTTCGAATCCGTTCGCGATGAAACCGCCGCAACAGTTTCTTTTTTTTTTTATAACAATACACGGATTTTTATCCATCGGATCGATCCACCGTGTATTTATTCGGGAAATCAAACTACCATCAATGTCATAAAATATGTATTTGTATTCCGCATTTCACACCAAAATTGACACGCGGTATAATTAATCGGGCCTGTTTAAACAATTACGAATAAAATGGCCGGCTCCTAAATCTGTCGACCGCGCAGTCACTATTTCAGTTCGCTCTCGTGGCGCGAAAATCTATTATCGCCGCGACAAGTCGATATTTGCACCACTTGCGAATATCCGCCGTAAATAAATTGCAAGTATAAATAGACATTTCCGCGCGGCATAAATACATTTGCATAAACAAAGACCAAAGATAGAACGGGCTCCACGCAGGATGAAAGGAACGCGGCTCCGATAAATCCGACTGGCGCGGCGGCACGTGTCCGACAAACCGGTCGATTCAGTATTAATGCGAAGTTGAAAACTGAATGTCGACTATTTAGAAGGATCGTTTGGCTCCCCGTGTAACACCGAACAATGCCCATTACCCGTTCCTGCGGCGGACAATGCCCGGTTTTTCCGCCGCTTGTTTGCCGCTCATTCAAACTTGAATCCCATCAAATCCCGTTCAAACTCTGTTCACTTTAATTCCGGCCCGCTCAGATGTAAAATTAAATCGGAACGCGGCTCTCTGCATCCACGCCGATCCCACGGAATAACATGTTATCGTGCCCGCGGACTCTCTGTTGTGTCCGACACACTGTCCACCGAATTTCAAAGCCCGAGGGGGATATCAAACAAGAAACCAGCTCCTCGAACAGTGTCCGCTTTGTTTGAAAAATCCGCTCCCAACACTAATACTGACCTATCGACAACCCGTTTGCTTTTGTTTCGAGTTATTTCCTTATGAATTGTTCGTCGACGTATTCCTGACATTTTTCCGATTGAAACGAGTCCAAACACGACGCAGTTCGGAGCATATTTGCTTCCTGTGAACCATTATACAAATCAAGGCTGAACTTCGCTTTGGGGGACCAAAGATTTTCAACTTTTTAAATATATGGTGTTACAGTCTTCGACGAGAAATGCCAAAAGTGTAAATTTTAGCGGCCGGAGTACACTGGTTCGAAAGTTACACGCGTGTAAAGAAATCACCAGTGAAATCCGGCCATTAAAGCTGTCTACATAATGTATTTAGAATTTTTCTCGTCTCAATTCGACGAGAGCAAACAGCGACAGCTGCACCAACAGGATCCGCCCGCGCCGTCGGCCACGGGAGTGCAAATGAATCGGTTTTAGTGGCCGATAACGAAGCTAACGACTCCGACCCGATTAGCCGAGGGACCGTCACTTTTTTTTTTCGTACGTCAGACACAGTGGATGGTACCTCTCTCCCAACTGCAACTGAACAAACAGATTATAGTTTCTCAACCTTTCTTGGTTCGTAGACCTCGTTATAAAGATTCTTTGTTCGGTATCCTCTGCCAGCGAACTGTCTCGGCTCGCCCACCGTTCACAGCACAATTCCGCATAGAATTTTCAAAATCCGAAAGCAAACGCTGTGTATATATATATTATTAATTATTTCCGTCTTATCGAAATGATTACAGAAGGAAAATTTTCATTCTGCGTAAAGATCCGCGGTCCAGTAATTACGAATAGCACGAAGAAACGCAAAACTGTCGTGTACACGAGGCTTTCGCATAATCAATTTCACGAGCAGAGAGAGAGAGCTTACCGCGCAGAACCGAGTCGCAGTTTGCGGCAAGTAGAAACGGCAAACAACGGTCAGACACCTCGCGCCGCTGCTCGAAACAATGAAGACGCGTCGGCCCCCTCGGCGGGACAAAGGTTTTAAAAAACCGACTAATCTTTCTCTTTCGTTTCATTTGAAAATCCCGGCACCCCGGGGGAGAATGATAGAGACGCTTTATCATACGCGAGAGCTCGAAGAGGGTGGGCAGGGGGGTGGGGGGTGGGGGGCAGAACGGGAAAAAGCTCGTAACTTTCCAGAAAATTGTGGCCGCGCGGGTAAATCGTCCTTTATTTGCTTTGTTCGCCCGGGAGCGTTTTTTATTTCGGCCCCGGCCGAAATTTATGCGCGCACCGCGTTGTTGATAACAATGTTGCGCTATAATACAAGGAAATCACGTGGCGGCTTTGGGAACCAGTTTTCCAACTATGGATACGCGTACGTTTACGTGTGCGGAAGCATGCGTGTAGGCGCGCGAGCGCGCGCGCACACGTGTCGAAGAGAGCGCGTGACACTCATCGATCCTGGACGAATTTAGCTCGATTAAATTACCCCCGACCGGGCGGCGCTAATTACCGTCCGATCGAATTACCGTCGGATCAAAAGAAAGGGGTGCCCGAGGATGGAACAGAGGTCCTTACTTGTTGCTCCGTCAGGACTCGCCTTTTCTCCGCGCGGCGGACTCGCTCGAGCCTATTTCGCACGGCATCTTCATTTTAGTGCTTCGGTCAATGGACCGCGGATCATTGAACTTGGTCGACATTTTGTAATGAAATCACGAGAAAGAAGATATTACTTTCCACTTTGATAGGTTCGAAATTCATTCGAATTCGCGATTACTGAATAAGATTTTGCGAGAGGGAATCATTTCATTAGTTTCTGTCACAAAAATCTATTTCTTGAAAAATCCTGAGGTCGTAGACAAACTTTGAGACCAGATTCGAAATCAGCGTGAAAAAATCTATGCGAAATGATGTTAGCGTGTTAAAACAAAATTTTTTCCGCGCGTGGTATTGGAAAACCACAATTTTCTTGAAATTGTGCAAGTTTAACGAATTTTCTCAGGGTTAAAACACGTTCTTACCATAATCTCCTTATTTTTTCCACATTCTACAAAGTTTCAGCATTAATTTAAAAAAATTTCATCACTCTGTCTGATTTCTATCGAACGTTCTTTGATCTTGAATCCGATTTGGTCCAACTTCTTTAGCTACTAATAAAACAATAAACGACACATAACCCAGTGGTATTGTTTAAAATATTATACACGTTTATACTAAATGCTTATATTTCGATAAAACAAACCAGACTTCCTTCCTACGCACGCCATAGTTATCGTTAGGTGCCAAAGAAAACGAAAATCCTGAAACATGTATCCCCTACTTTGGATCAAAGATCACACACCCAAATTTACATTAAAATGAACTAACACTAAATAAGAGAAACTGCAAAAAAATAAAATTTTTAATATATTGTTTAAATAAAAAACTTTTGTTAAAATTTTCTTGCGCGACTATTAAGAAATCCTGCACGACTCCCATTAAGAAACACACAATTAAAAAAAAATTCAAATGTTTTCGATTTCTGGTTTCCGAGATATCTCAAAAAATATGGTTTTGACCTCCAACTTTGAGAGCTGTTTTCACCCCTTCAAAGTGGATGGTTGCCGATAAAAAAACACCCGTGTCAAATATTTTTCAAAGAACTACAAGCTCCCATAAGTTTCATCAAAATCGGATTTTCGCATCTGAATATACTCCCTTGTTAGTCACAGACTTAAGACCCGTCTGATCAAGACCAAGACGGATCTTAAGTCTGTGTCTGAAGGCTGTGAACGGAAATTATTAATTAAAAAGTCACGTGACTATCTGGAGCCCTTAATTCTGAATCATTAGTCGTCAAAGGGTTGAATCCTTCGACTTGCTCTCAAAAGCCCAGTTTGACAGCAGGAATAAAACTCAAAATTACTTTACACGGTCCGACGGAGGGGTCGCGGACGTCGAATTGCGAGAGTTGCAAAAAGGGTTTTGCGAAAGGGGTTGAAGAGATAGAGAGACAGAGAGATCGCAAACGAGACCCCGGTCGGGAACGAGATTGACTGGCGAATGGAAACGGGGGATTGGAATCCGTCGGTTTGCGGTATAACCGGCTGACAATGAAATCGAACCACCGTAAACGGACTAATTGCAGGCACAATAATTATTCCGCGGACGCGAGGGCCCAACGAGGGTTGCAGCTAGTCGAGTCGCGTCGCGTCTACGTTTCACGGATTACGGATCGATCCTGTGCTTCTGTTATTAAACCCCCTGGCCAACCGAACAACGCTCCACCCCTCCCTCCCTCCTCCCCCGTCTATCCCCTAACCCCTCAGGAAACACCGCCGTGAACGTGTTTACGGACGGACAGATAACCTCGAAATTTATAGGCGCGCATATCGCCGCAGACTCTTCGGGGACTTCCGCGAGCCGCGGTTAGACATCGATCTCGCCTGGTCGGATCGAAGGATCGAAATTTTCAAGTGGACCCCGGGGGCTCGCGGGAATTCTGCTTCGATCGACGCGTGTCGGATTCGACGGCTTCTCGCGATGAGAATGCCGCCAAATTATTATAATTAATGGCTCTTGTCTAGTTGATCGCTTGGAACACGCGTGGTTTCCGGAATTTTTTCTGAAAGTGTTAGCGGACCTTTTCTTTAAGCGAGTACCTATTTTCGATGCACATATATTGCACTACTTGCGGGAATTTTTTTGTTGCGAAATATTAAAAATTTGCCGCGTCACGGCCTTCCTTCCAGAAGTTATTTTGACAAAAACGTAGCGCAGCGAGACTACACACTCTGAAAGATACGTGAGTTTTGGGAATTTTTTTTCGAAAAGTTGGTGGGCGGTTTCCTTGAACAAGTAACCGGTTTGAAAGTACGTATATTGTACTACTTGCAGGAATTTTTCTGTTGCGATATCTTGCAAATTGCCTGAGTAGCATTCTTTTTCCCAAAACTTGTTCTTCCAAGGACCCCGCGCAATGGAGCTAGACAATCTGAAGGAAACGTGATTTTTCTGAATTTTGTTTGTGAAAATGTCAGTGGACTTTTTCTTTAAACAAGTACCCGATCTCGAAGCACATATATCGCACTACTTGTACGATCTATTTCGTTGCGATATCTTGAAAATTGCCTGGGCAACGACTCGACGACGAACAAGATCGGCGAACAAGATAAGATTCCGATCGCAGTGGTAATTGCTGAATAACAATATCTCGATGATTTACAGGGCGGTTACGGATCCGAGGGACGGTAGGAGAGTGGCCTTGAAGAAACTGCCGAACGTCTTTCAAAGCCTCGTGAGCAGCAAACGGGTCTTCAGGGAGCTGAAGATGCTCTGCTTCTTCAAACACGAGAACGTAAGTGACTCATGAACGTAAAACCTTAGTCAAACATTCTACGCCTAGTAAATCGAGCCTGTAGATTTTCTGTAGATCTATTTCGAAAATTACACGTCGCCAGGCTTCACAAAGTTGAGATCCACGGCGAGGAACATTTTGTTTAACGAGAGAACTGTCGGCGAATCCTGTGTTGATACGTAAATCGATATTTGTCGGTGAAGCTCTACATCAGAGCCGTTCGACACGCCTGATAGCATGCAAGGGTGCCCGCCGAAGCCCGAGGGCGCAGCCCGTGTCGCCAGATGAGGGGAGGGAGCGCTGATCGAGGGGAAAAAGTTACCCTCTCTCTGCGAGTACCGGAGTATGCATGACAGGGACGGAACGCGTCACGTGACCGGCCCGCGGCGCGGTAGAAGGGGAAGTTAGAGTGGGGGAACAAGTCTTGATCTGGCGACACTGGAGGCAGTGGATTATCATACAATACCTACCCGCGGGGGCGTGGCTCTGCTCTACAAAATCGAATTCAGCGACGACTAGATCAGATTCCACGTGTACCTGGCCACGATAACATTATCGATTCCGTCGAAATCAGTGTTGTTCAAATTTTTTCGCGGAAACCCTTCAACAAGCAGTTGGCGGAACGCTCGATAATTTACCGCGCGGAAATCTCCGTCGGTTGATTTCGGTAATTGCGCGGTTAAGCGAAATCCGGGTGTAACGCGAGAAACTAATGCAATCAAAACGCATGAATATTGATCGCCGAACTGAAATAATATCTGCGAAATTTATAGAGACGCGTTTAATTGCAACCGTTCCGCGAACCCGCGGGAACTAGTTACGACTATTAGTAGTTTCGACCATTGTCCACGCCACGATCGAGAAACAATGTTGCGCTCTCTTTTACAGGTGCTCTCGGCCTTGGACATACTGCAGCCACCGCACCTGGACTTCTTCCAAGAAATGTATCCTTTTTGTGAAACCGTCGGAGCCTGCAAACAGGTTTGGAACCGTCCGAAAAGCTGATTCTCTATCGTTCGAAAATTTCGTCAAATCCGCCCACTGAAAATTCAATATCAATATAGGTTGTTACGTCCCAGGAGGGGCCGATTATAATTTTTAAGAGGATAAGACTGCATTCACCGGCTATGGTTCGGGAAATTGAGGATTGTTTAAATAATTTATATTCTTTTTTTTCCATCAAGGTTTTACGTCGCATCAACTGCATGGTTATTAGCGACGAACAGGTGTATCATTATAGTATAACTTCCTGGATTTTCGATTCCTTAGTAAATTCTAGTAGATCTTTTATTTTATCTTCGTCAAGATTCTCTTTCAGTGTTGTTCCCATTTTGAATCTTTCTCGTAGTGTATTGTATTTTGGGCAGGATAATAATTTATATTCTTATTTTCCGAAAAACCGACAAAACTATTGATTAACTCGATACCAAGTGCTGAATCAGATATTTTCAATATGATTTTACAAACAGAGATTATATGTAGTTAGCTTACAAATATAATTAGATAGCTTACAAATATTTCGCTTTATGACAATAATGTTAATTTACCGAGTCGCTGATTTCTGAATTGTTCGCAAGTTGAACTCGCCGCTTTTCTGAATCCTTCGCAAGTTGGGGCGCTGGTGTTTTAATTCGCACGCAAGTCGGAGTCGCTGTCCTTTTGGGGGGTCACTGGGGACTTTTTCGAAAAGAACACTTCACCGCGCTTCACACCAGAAACCCGTGATTTATTTAAGAACAGAACTGTTGCTATTCATTGCGTGACAAACTTTCAAAACTTTATAGTGAAACGAACAACTTAATGAATCGACGTAGCGAACAAAACTTTGTAACGGAATGAACTGGACCGAACTCTATAACAGAATGATTGATCCTTGAAGGATTGGTTCCCTTTCATAAGATGGACAGTCCATTGTTTCAATAGGATGTTGATTTAAGAGTCTCCGCTTTGTATTTTAATCCTCTATTATTCTTGATATTTTCTAGCTAATGTGTCCTCACTTCTACCATGAAGTCAGCATCCTTTCTTGCAACTTAGTATAATTGGACACCCTTTTTGTTTATTCTCAAGGTGTAACCTTCCTGTGTCTCTCGCGGGAAGATAAATTGGAATTGTTTTGTACGCTACCTAACTTCCTAGAATTTTTAACGCGTATCCTAATTCTATTTCTTTCTTCTCCTCGCGTGACATCACTGGGTTTAAACAATAGTCTACAATATTCGTTTTATTCGACGAACCATCGGACGTGACAACTGTATGAGTACAGTTTAATTATTTATTGCAGACTTGTAGAATTTCGAACGACACCGCAGACGGTGAAAATAAGAGTATTATAAATAGGTAAATAGAACCACGAATAGGTTGCACTTTCTCGTCGATTGCGCGGCGCGAGTGCACCCTCGAAGAAGAGCAACATGTTCTGTGCATGCAGTATCATTTTTTAAAGTTACTCCGCAATCCGTGCACGGAGACCTATGATCCAGTCGTGAGCTCGTGTGCGGTTTTGTATAACATATATTAGTAGGTTGAGTGAAAGTTCCTTCCTTCTCGTGTCACGAGATAATAGACCTATTAAACCCATTAGCCGGCTTGCGGGGCTAAACTTAATTAGTCTAGTAGCGTGTACAATTATTCGGGCGAATAAAAATTCTCTAAGTCAATCATAGGGAAAAGGAGTTCAGCTTTATTCCTTTATTAGAATTTGAAATAGAAGCGAATAAATTTTACAACAACTTCTTCTTCCCATTGTGTTAGTAATACATACAGAAAGCAATTCTAATCGACAAATTTTGTAAAAGCTGACTCATAAAATATAAATTTCCCTCGAGGATTAAAGAATGAACGAGACACAGGAATTCCACGTGGAATCTATAATAGAAAGCGTTTGATCAGTTCAACGTAGAATTCGCCGGCGTAGAAAGTGTTCAACCTGTTGAACGTACAGTCGCCTAGGCATAGAATATTTACGGTTAGACAAATATAGAACCATCTGGCATTATTCTGTAAAATATCTAACCGGCTCCGAGCGAACTTTAACCGCCAACGTGCGAGATGTTTAACCTATCGAACGTCGAAGTCTATCGCCCACGCGTGTAAACTTCACGGTAATGGATTGTACCGTTGACGTAGAAGTTAGATAAAGAAGTAGATCGAATCGATATTAAAAGCCATTATCTTATGACCTTATACGTCGGTCTGGATACGTATATGGTTATTACCAGATCGCCCGTGTCCACGCTAACTTAGATCCGTGTGTACACGTACACTCACGAAGACCCGAGTCCGTCTGAGAACGCAAAAAGCATAAATCACGAAAATAGATTTTTCTCAATTTTTCATATCAATTGTAATTTGCAAAATTTTAACAATTGTAATTGTAATTGTTTCTCTCGCTTGACCACGACCCATCTTGGTACACGTGCCGATAATACTCTCAATATTTTTAAAGCGTACAAATTTAAATGTTAACAATTTATCACAGTCGTGAAAAAATTACATGATATTCGAGGAATCTATATCGGATCAACCGGAAGTCCGTAATTTAGGATTACAATTGATATCAATCATAGGAAATTTGATGTTGAAGACTGATTTAGTGAAGAAACATTGTTGTTAGATATTTTTTTATGAAACCTTCGTTAACGTATTCGTTACACTTTTCCGGTTAAAACGAGCCCAAGCACGAGACAATTTGGATCACAGTTGCTCGTTCGATTCACGATTTAGTGGAACCTCGATTATCCGAACCGATTCGAGGGTTCTTCGGTATTTCTCGATGGAAAGCGTCAAGAATGCAGAACAATGGACACTTCGGTTACGGAATAATTCAGAGCAGGCTCCCTTTTCCTAAAGACACCGGAGTTTGCCGACGATCGGCGTCGAGTTTGAAGTCGAAAGGCGATAAATCCCTGGGAAACCGGGAAAATTTCCGACGTCGGCTGCAGCCGGTAGCCCCGGAAGGTCGCTTGTCCCCTTCTCGAAATGAAATTAAGGTCCGAACTTCTGTCCGCTCGCGGGGGATAGCCGGACACATGTGCCGAGGAACTAACCTAATAAATCTCAGGCTCGGTTCTCACGTTACCAACGCCGGAAGATCAATAATGCCGGGGCTGGAAGCGTCCTCGACAGAGAAAAAAACCCGGGCCCCAATTTCCACGGCCATTTTCCGAACCGTTCTAAAATTTCAACGTAAACGCACCCCTTCGATACATCTCGGAGAATTTTCTGGAATTTTTTCCACTCCATTAACTAACTTCTACAGGATCTATAGGGTGTCCTGAATAATGTACGTCCTCTGCCGAACAAAAAAGAGGACACCAAATGTTAGTAATATCAGTATACCTGATTTTAAATCCTGGATGCTCGATCGCTGCTCCCGCGGTGACGTGGGTCATCCGGCGAGCTCAAACGGTGATCCATGCAACCGGCGCCAGCGATCTCCGCGCATGATCGTTTACGTAAGATCTCTGGACATTGCGAGAGGAAGTCTCTCCTTTCTCAGCCTCCCGGATCATGGACACGCGAGAGAGATTTCGTTGCGAAGGATCCCTACCTCGCGATCGACGTGGATTCGTCAGCTAGATCCACGGGGGAGATCCTTGGATCGCAACCAGGATCGTGCGATCTCCTTTTTCGGTTCTCCGCTCCGTTCCGCGCTCGGATCTTTACGAGCCTCCGAGTGATTTCGTTTCGGATTTCGGGGATGGAGGACCTCGTGACTCAGAGATCGTGTTTTAGTTAGGTCACGTACTCGCGTTGTCTCATATCTTTCAGCCTTTTTTGGTTCGTTTCGCACAGTTTTCTGCAACTGGTTTGCATTCGTTCTCGTGCGACTCCTGTCTGGGGGCGTTCAAGACGTATCTTGATTAATTACGTAAGGATTGGGTTAATTTACATTCGGAACGTAGATTGTTAGTTTAGCATACCGTTTTGTAAGTCTCGGTCCAAGTCCAATCCTCGGGTCCGCGCTGTGACATAGATCGTGCAGGACTACTATTTTCTTGCGACCGCGTCGATCGAGAGATACACTGAAATCGCAATTGGTCGAATGTCCTCGTAACGCCGAAGCGATAGAAATAATTAAACGAGCATAATGGCTTTCCTAATGAATCGCCTAAAATTCCTGTCCGACTTCCGTTTCATTGCATCGCCGCGCAAATATTTGCATGAAGATCCGCATCCCGAAGATAAATACGATCGAGAGAGCCGACGAATAGCCGAACGGAAGGAAACGAGAGGAGAAGGGAGGAGCGAGTAGGTGATTTATCGAGCTGCCTCCGTCGAGATTAACTCTCGTATAGCTGGCCGAAGCGGTCCCGTTCACTTAAGGAGGATCGACTATCGGTTTCTCGTTGATCGATCGATCGGATCATTCGGCCGGCGCCTGCGCCCGTCCGTGACGAATCGACCAATCGCCGTCGCGACACCGATCCCGCGCGGTCTCCGGGCAAAACTCGAAATCCGGTCTCGCGAAAGTTCCGGCGAAATAAAATATTCGTCGATAAATAAACATCGATCCCCGCGTTAAGTCTGCATTACATTTCGCTCACTGATTTCTTTGTCGAGAATGTCATGTTTTTAATTTGTCTCACCCATGTTCTTACACACCTGGTCTAAATTTTTCCGTCGCACAGTCTTTTTAACCCTTAGCACTCGAGTGGTGACTCTGAAGCACCACTGGAAATTGTTGTGGCATTATTTCAAAGAAGTTACATAAAATATTACAAAATATTTCTTACATTACAGAATTTATATTCAATAGGTTACTAAACGTTTAAACATTATATGTAGAAATCGGATCAGTTTCGTATGAATAAAATGAAAATATTATAAGACGGAAGAAATATTTAATTTTAGAATGAAAATAGCGCCGAGTGCAAAGGGTTAATCATGCAACATATTTAGTCGTAATTTACCACCATTTGTTTCTGAATAAAAAGTCTATAGAGCGCACAATTTTTTTTTGTCCCAGAATATTTTTATTCGTGTCTCACAGTATTCTTTTTTTCATTTAGCAGATTGCAACATGTTTGTGGAAATATGTTGGGCTTCCTCGTTTCCATTAATAAATACAATAGCATTAAATCCGTATCACATTTCGCACTCTCATTTTTAATCAAGAATATCATGTTTTTAATTTGTCTCGCCCTTGTTCATCGACACCTGGTCTAAATTTTTCCGTCGCACAGTCTTTTTAGCAACATATTTAGTCGTAATGTACCAGCATTTGTTTCTGAATAAAAAGTCTATTCAGTGCACAATTTTTTTTTGTCCCAGAATATTTTTACTCGTGTCTCACAGTATTCTTTTTTTCATTTAGCAGATTGCAACATGTTTGTGGAAATATGTGGGGCTTCCTCGTTTCCATTAATAAATGACAATAGCATTATTAAGGCTCCAAAGAGACCGAGCAGTCCGGGCGTCAGACGCAGCTGCACCGTCGCCGAACAATGGCTTACGTAACACGCACTTTGCTGCACAAGACCGAATCTCTTATCACACCTGGCTGATTAGCAGTCAAGGTTGCCTCGGAAGTTATTTTCAACGTTCGGTCCTTGACGCTCGTAAATTTCACGGCAGACCTTTGGAACAGCAGACGGACGAATTCGTTTGTATGCAGATCGTGCAATTGTTTGCGCAAAGAACCGTCTGCACCGTCTTTTCGCAATCAAAATAATTTGCACGTGATTCTAGAGGCTCTTATCTACAGCTACGTCTAAAGATATTCATACCGCAAGCATCATGCTACCAATTTCGTAAGAATTTACCTCGCCTGATTACGCAACGATCCACTCGAATTCTGCTTTCTTCTAAATCGTTGTACATTTTTAGTTAACGCTAAACAAATCGGTAGTCTAGGAATCTATGCATTCCAACACACATTCGTTCTAAATAGCTGTTCGACTAATACGATATTTCTAATTATTTACTCCAGAGTCATTTCTTTTCTCGATTAAAACATGTTTTCATTAAAATTCGTATCAAATTGTTATCAGCATACTCGCGGCGCTTTTCTGATTAAAAGGAGTCCAAACACGACGTAATTCGGAGCATGATTACTTGTTTAATCCTCGACTTAGTATAACCTCTATTATCCGAACCATCGATATCAGAATTCTCCAAAACCGGAACAATCTAAAACGATAAAAGTGAAGACTTAATCTAGCATTCAGGCTGGGTAACAGTTTTACCATTCGAGCTGATTTGCTCATGTGTTCCACGGACAAGTTCGGATAATCGAGGTTCTACAATATCGCGGATTGAACGAGTAAATATGATGCGAACTGTATCGTGTTTGGTATCGTTTCAATCGGAACAATGTCGCGAATACATCGACAACACTTTCGCAAACGGTCATTAAGGTACAAGCAAAAAAAAAAAGAAACAGTGAGAAACGAGCGTATAATTTTTATTAGTCGATTTTCACGGTTCATCAGCGTATGTCCTCTTCCGCAATTCCTTTCAATTTTCTTCTGGTTCTGGCGTACCCGCGCCACTAGATCATCATTAGCAACGTGAGGCTATTAGTCGCGGCGCTCTCCCCGGTTCGTTTTGCCACTTTCTGTCACAGCTCGTCCTTCTTCCGTCGGCCCTTCCGTGCCTCGTCATCATCCTCCTCGTCGTCGCCCGGGGATTATGCCGGGCGCGCACGAGGCCTGTCCGCCGGTGCACGCACCGGTGCGAGCCTGATGAGACACGACGCGATAGCTCGATTTACTGCTACCAGTTTCTTCGTCGTCCGGGCCACCTGTTTCACGGTGCGCGCACCTGATCGATTCGGGGCCGAGTTACCTTTTTAACGGACGTCCCCTCGGCGAGAAACCCCCTTTTCTTCCACCGGCGCGAGGACGATTGAATTTCGCCTCTCCGCCACCGCCGTTTCGCCACCCTCTTCAACCCCTGGCAAACTGCGCCATTGTCCTCATCAGCCTTTTTGATTCGGAAAATCCTTTAAACTCGCCTACCGCTTCATTTTTATTCCGCGGACGTTTTCACGCCGTTCCAAATTCACTGCTCTTCAACCCTATTTAACTTGACAGTTTGAGCGTTTATTTAACTGATTTGTTAACACCTTATACGCTCAGTTCTATCTGTAGGCTTCTCGACGAAGAAAGTACTATAGAAGAAATTTCTAAAAGTATTCGTATGAGGTATAGGTTAGGTATATATGAAGAAATAGATATTACATTGAATAAATCGATATAAATGGTAAAGTTAATGTACAATTAAAATTGATTTTTATATTTAATTTAACAAATTAATAGCAATATATAATTTTAATTATAGAAAGATTTTATATTCTTGAATTATATTAAATTTTAAGGTGGTATGTTAATTTAGTGAGCTTAAAAAGATTAAATTCTAGATGTATATATATATACAATATTAATACCAACATTTACCTGTTTTTAATTATTTTTCTATCTATTATTATCTAACTTTAATTTTTACTTAAATAATATATATATATAGAAGAAATTTCTAAAAGTATTCATATGAGGTATAGGTTAGAGACATATAAAGAAATAGATATTAAAATAAATAAATTGATATATATATATAT
>CM052139.1:3626112-3636739 GCA_028454255.1 Halictus ligatus | reverse complement strand
CCGTTTTGCTACCCCTGGAATTAAAAAGATTTATATTAAGTCGTCCCAAAGTTCGTGCGGTTTACTCTCGTACCGTTTAAATTCTAAAAATAAAATATCTTATCACCCTTTCATTCCACAACCTCTACCTGACCTTTTTGGCAAAGACATCGTACCGTCGCTATAAAATTTTTGGCGGTTCTTCATTAAAATACGGCGCGAACTTATGGAACGACCTAATAGTAACACAGTTTTGTGTTATTCCGTAATTTAGCATTAGGCTCTGCACGAAGTAGTTGACGATGGGTTGAAAAGATTGAAGTATGATGTAGTGCACGCTAAATTAGAAAGGGTTTAAGTCATCGTTTACATGGTTTCGAATTTGTTTATGGAATATAAAACCTCGAAGTTTACCATCTTAAAATCGTCCCAGGACGAATTCTGTCCTAAAGTTTTGGCGTATGCGACATTGAAGTTGTTGCAATATCTTGTTCAAACTTAGAAATATTGTAAATCAAGCCAAATTAGGAGGGGTTTAAGTCATCGTTTGCACGGTTTCGAATTTGTTTATAGATTATAAAACCTCGAAGTTTACCGTTTTAAAATCGTCCTGGGACGAATTCTGTCCTAAAGTTTGGCGAGTTCTATATTGTAGTTGTTGCAATATCTTGTTCGAAACGAGAAATATTATAAACCTAGCCAAATTGGAAGGGGTTTAAGTCATCGTTTGCACGGTTTCGAATTTGTTTATGGAATATAAAACCTCGAAGTTTACCATCTTAAAATCGTCCCAGGACGAATTCTGTCCTAAAATTTGGCGAGTGCGACATTGAAGTTGTTGCAATATCTTGTTCAAACTTAGAAATATTCTAAATCAAGCCAAATTAGGAGGGGTTTAAGTCATCGTTCGCACGGTTTCGAATTTGTTTATGGAATATAAAACCTCGAAGTTTACCATCTTAAAATCGTTCCAGGACGAATTCTGTCCTAAAATTTTGGCGTATGCGACATTGAAGTTGTTGCAATATCTTGTTCAAACTTAGAAATATTGTAAACCAAGCCAAATTGGAAGGGGTTTAAGTCATCGTTTGCACGGTTTCGAATTTGTTTATGGAATATAAAACCTCGAAGTTTACCATTTTAAAATCGTCCTGGGACGAATTCTGTCCTAAAATTTGGCGAGTTCGACATTGAAGTTGTTGCAATATCTTGTTCGAAACGAGAAATATTATAAACCAAGTCAAATTGGGAGGGGTTTAAGTCATCGTTTGCACGGTTTCGAATTTGTTTATGGAATATAAAACCTCGAAGTTTACCATTTTAAAATCGTCCTGGGACGAATTCTGCCCTAAAATTTGGCGAGTTCGACATTGAAGTTGTTGCAATATCTTGTTCGAAACGAGAAATATTATAAACCAAGCCAAATTGGAAGGGGTTTAAGTCATCGTTTTCATAGCATCGAGTTTACAGAAGCTCCAGCGAATGATTTCGTCAGTGAAATCTGTTCGTCCGCCGGAACGTTTGATTTTCAACGATCACGGCACGGTTGATCGCGCGCGAACCGATATCAATTTAAATTTAATGCGGTCAGGAGGGTTTGCTGTATTTGTCGCGACGCCTCAGACAAAGTAACAGTTATTAATAGCGGCATTGATTATACTCGATATTAATTAACAGCGCGTCGACGTCGTTACAATTCTGCATTGAAGAGCCGAGCGCAACGCGCCGCCTACGCGTGCACGCCCACGCGACACGCGGGCAACATCGATAAAACTATAATTATTTCGTTAATCATGAATCAACTATTCGTTGCTCTAATTAACAGAATATCCCCGGGAATCGTTCAGGACAGGGATTACAATGTTCGAAACTCGTGCGACGAGGAATTCTAGTCAATTATCGATCCGTCGGGACGACAGACGGGCGGGAGAGAGAGAGGAAACCGGAAACGCGGACAAGAGTGGGCGTCCGAGGAGCTGCCTTTTCCACGGCCGAGGGAGCCTTTCTAGGTCGAAACCGCCGTTTTTCCTTTCATCGTCTGCCCACGGACCTCCGGGAATTGGAATTTTGTCGCTCGAAATGAAAAACATCTTCCCATCGATCCTCCCCCTCGTCGAAAACTTAAAACTTTGAAGTAAAGCACAAAATCAAAATTTGTTTGCATCGACTGCAACACACAAGAGAGCTAAACACAAATTTCTATCATCCTCTGATAATATTCGCAAGCTACTACAATAACAATTTTGAATTTTTTCAATCCGTCTACCGCTTTTAGTCGTAAATAAAAAGCTCAACACCTACGGTCAAAAATAAATGTAAAAAAATCAGAAATATGCGTCAGAATTTGAGTGGATCCAGCCGGTGTGACGAAAATGGTCAAAATTCGATTTACCCGAGGGTGGAAATTGCAAAATTGGTGTCACGAGGGATCTCCAGGCCATCGTGGTTATCGGTGTCGCGTTCTCGTCGATTTCCGTTGATCCCAACGATCCATGGATCGCGGCATCACGTGTGGGAGGTCGCCGATGACGCGGCGTGATGCAACCGCGACGTAACGCAATGCATGCTGGGAAGTCGACACGGGGCGAGAACCATGGAAAAGAAACGACAGACAAAGAGGCTCGAGAGAAAGGAAACTTTTGTATACACGGCCTGCTTTTCGAACGACAGCCGATGACTGATCCCCTCGAGGAAGACTGATGTCCTCGTGATCAATACCGCGTTGTCGTCGTGATCCCGGCCCCGGAAGTGCTGATTTGCAACGGTACATAACAAATAGACTACTAATCTTCTACGTGGATATTCTTGTCTGGGTCGTGCTGTTACAACCTGACTTTCAGAATTTTTTCCTGGGGGAACTGGAGAACTTTTCGATGTGGGTCTTTACTGTGCTTGTTTGCTCATGCTTCGACAATGTCAGTGAATTTTTTCATCCAGAAAGAGTCAGCACTGCGCTTTCTACAAGCGTTTCTATCTCTCGTCTTTCGTAGACGTTCAAGAGGATTGTTTCGTGTCATTTTAGGCTAGATTTAAGAATTTCTTAGTAGAAGACTATGCTACTTTTCGACACCAAATTGCATTGTACTTTTTCCGCTATGTTTCAACGATATCTACGAATTTTTTTACGAAGAAGAAGTGAAAAATGAGGTTATTATACGCGATCTAATCTTCCATTGTTCCTCGGAGAGTAGCACAGTCTGGAGGAAGACGTAGCCTTTGACATTTTTTCCCCGGAGAACGACAATTTCTATTTTGATAAAACTTCCGCGAACTTTTTCGTTTGTCGTCGAGCAACGTCCGCAATCTTTTTCAAAACCGTAAGAACAAAAATTGAATTCGTTACGAACGACCAAGCACGCGCACGACAAAAGAAAAGGCTCGCAGTAAAAACTCGAATGCAGTCTTTCGTTTCGCGATGTTGCGACTACAAAAGGTTGCGGTCAGGATCTTCTTCCGAAACCGCAGACAAAATCGTCGAAGACCACCGTCTTCGACTTCCTCGAATCGATCTGTTCGTTCCGCGAAGACTATTCCCGGTGCGTTTCACATTCGGACCGCACCCGAGCCACTCGTCCAAACCTTTGAAACAAAAATACTTTCGGCAGAAAATAGAAACGACTCGCGGAAAACACAATTGCGCGCAATTGCGACTCAGAAATCGCGGGGCTCGGAATCGCAAAATTGAGTCCGACGAAGAACTTCATTGGCGAGCGCGCGCCGTGCCGGTTGTTTCATAAATATTCAACCGCTCGGTTTTGCGCGCGTTAAGGCCGGCTCTAATAACAGGCGATTACCGGGCAAACCTCGCTTTTACACGCAACATTGTCTCCATTATCCCATTTCGAATCCCCCTCAATTTGCTAATCAATTGCCAGTTTTTACCCCGCGCCTTTTTGCGTCCGCTGGAATCCCATTCCGTTTCGCCGGGCTTCAGGTTATCATTACCGATCGAACTCCGTTTCCGTTCGCAGAAATTGACAATCTTTTCATGTTATCTGTATCTGGTGGAAATCCAAGAGCATCTTGACACATTGTTGACCGGAAATTTTACGCAGGAGCTGTCTAATGTCACCAGACATTATTTCGTAATTAAATCTAGAACTAAAACAATCTAAACAAACTTCAGCATCCAGCATCATAACCGTTATCTTCATTTTCAGAGTCACTCTCAATAATTACGGTTTTTCGTCGTTTTGTTGGTCTGATATTTGTATCTTCTGAATCAGAACTATGTTCTGAAAAGCTATCATTCTCTGAATCACTAACACAGACGTCACTTGGACAGTCAGACAAATTATCTTCACAAAATTCTTCTTCAAAAAGTTCGCAATGGGCCATTTCTAAAAATTTAAGAATAACGATTTATACGTCGCGTCCTAACTGGAGGAAAAATGTAAAACAACTTGATCTTACCACGTTTGCTTGTAATCTGAGAGTTTCTCAATAATATATTTACAGTTTGAATTGTAAATTTAACGAAGACAAATGGTAAACAGTAACCGCAATTTGAAGGTATAATACTTCGTCAATTACATTAGGTTATCGAAAGACGTCATATGGCGTTCCCGGTCAACAATGTGTTAATCCTGAGATCAAGCAGACACTTAGACACAAAATTTTCGCTGGGCCACCAAAACTTCAAAATTTATGCGTCGAGAAGCAAAGGAAAAAGTTCGCGTCGCTTCGTCGAGTATCCTTTCGCAATTTCTAAAACGTAATATCTCCTCGTTCATTGTTATATCTCTCATTCTACGTTTTCGCGTATTCGTCGTTGAAGAGTGTATCGCTCGATAAATTTGAACAGCGTTCGCATTCGACGGTGCCTAATAAAACGCTTAAAACAGTGCGCGAATTCGATGCGGAATCTCTCGTTGAAATGTTTGCGGAGGATCGACAGCGTGCGAGCGGAACGCCGCTAAACGATGATTAAAAATAAAAAATAAATCGGCGATCGACCGTCGCGCGGCCGGCCACCGACTGAAAATGCTGTTTTCCTTTTTATTAAACCGGACGAGGAGGAAATATTTTTGATCACCGGTGTGCACAGCTGGGCACGCCGGGATTAAAACGGCCAAATGATCCATCGTAGATCACATCATCATCGGCCGTGAAAACGAAAATCGCGCACGGTCGTTTATTTACATACATTTTTTTCGCTCGTTTTATGTCGCAACGGGTTCGATCGGGTCGTGCGATGGGCGACGATTTTAAGTTGGAAGGGCGGACGAAAGGAGGGGTGGGGGGTAGGGGTGGGAAGGGGGTTAGCGAGAAAAATCACCGGGAAAAATGACCTCCATCGGGCGAATTGAAATTTCGCGAAATAAAGCCTCGCGGTTTGTTGGACGCGCGTGTTCGATGCACATCCGATGGAACGCCTCTCTCGTTCGACGATTAAATTTTCGTTCGGGCATGCATATGGCTGATAAAATTTCATCGTGTTCCCCCATTCCTCCCTCTCTCCCTCCCTCCTCTCTTTCTCTTTACCGGCGTTTCCTTTTTTTCCTCTGCCGCCGCTGTTCCGACCTATTTTGCTCCGTTTACAGGCGTCGTGTTTCGCAACGCGGCGCCCGCGCGCGACGGAACAGAGGTTTTTAAAACCCGGCGATACGCGAAACAAATAGACAGATGCTTCGCTTGTTCCATTGAATCCGATAGTGGTCCGTGTAATCGAAATGGCGGCGATCGCACCCGCGCCCGCCGTCAGCCGAAAAATCGATCAGCTGTTTCCCGGAAACGGACGCGTCTTTTTATTCCGACCGGCCTGTTTTCGATTCGCCGCGGTCCCGATCGCGAAACAGCCCCGGTGTTTGCCGTTCCAGTTAACCTTTCCTCCGCCAACCGTTCATCGGGACCGATCAAACATTTTTTTCGACATCGAACTATCCAGTTTTAGCGGCGTCGAAATATTTGCCCCTGGTTAAGCGACGGTTTCGGAACGTTGTCCTATTTTTTTCGGGGCGATCCTCTCACTTGTTGCGTTTCGGAAAAACGTCGAACAATGGTTTCCACGTTATTTTGCATAATACGGGGAGAGTACTTGTGCGACCATTTTTTTTTTCATGAACTGACCGAAATTTTTGGTAAAATAATTTCTCTAATGAAACGGAGATCGTCGTTATCCTTTCAATTTCTGGCGATAAAATTCTCTGTTCCGGTCGAACGTTCTCGCGACGATCCGCTTAATCGGCCGCGTGGAAAAAAGATCCTTGAACCGGCCGCCATTTCGCCCGAAATGCATAATTCGGACGAATAAACGTCCGAGCGGGCGGTCCGCGATGAAACATGCAATTCCCTGTAAATGTAACGGGGCCGGCAATCATGAGAGCCGACGACTAGTAAATGGGAATAATAAAGCTTGCAAAACCCATTTGCATGGGACCGTATTATTTGAAACGTAAAGTTCTCGCGTCGATGGCTTCGGGTCGCATTCGCGAAAGCGGTGAATTCTTAACGGCGAGGGAGGCAAACGTGAACACGGCGCGGCATTCGCTCGAACGGAGTTCGCCGAAGTTCAGAATTCCGAGGCAAGTTTGAACACTTCGTTAACGATCGATGCTGAGAGGCTTACGCGAGAGGCGAGCGCCGGCGACCGCGAGACAATCGGCGAGAGGCGGTGACGCGATTTCCCGTGGAATCTCGCGGAAAGTTTCGCCGAAAGAACAACGGGGACGGCTTTCGAAGTTCAAAGGGACCTGCAGGAACGGAACCGTCCGCGGAGGAGCGCTCGGGAGACACGAATCGCGCGGCGGGAAGATCGAAAAGCGCTCGGCCGCGTGCGAAACCGTCCGCTTCGACTTCCCGGCACAAAAGTCAAAGATGTCCGCGAGCGAGGAGGACGGCGTATCGCGGACGAACCGTCGGCGGAAAAGGGAATGAAAACGGCAGACAGGAGCAAAACGTCCGGCCGCGGGACGTGTGCAATCACTTTTTAAATAACGCCAGAGAAATCGAGGCATGAATCACGTGGAAAGACAGCCGCGCAGGGTGGAACGGGAGAGAGAGAGGGGCAGAGGGCAGAAACAAAGGATCCTCCTCGGCCCCAAAAACTGCTCCAGCGATCGATACACACGGCCACGCTACTCGATATATTGCGGAGAAGCTGCCGGGAGAGGAAGTTGTGCAATCAATGCTTCCGGTTCGTGGCACGTACGCGTCCAGGGGAACGTATTTCCTGCTCGGAATAAAGCCTCGACGCTTTTCTTTCTTGTTCTGTGGCTCTTGTAATTTTTCACCCTTCGTTTCCCCCGTCCGAAAAGTTCATCGAATAATTCAACGAGTCGCGCCGTTACGCTTCCGGCTCCCCTAACGGGACTGCGCGGCGGAGCTAAATAGAAAAAATGGACAGCGTTCGCCGGGCTGTCTGGAAACGCGACCTTCAGTTCATCTGTATATATTTCTTCTAATACGCGGTTACATTTAGGAATTGGTTCCACTGTTTCCTATGAAACGAGCCTCGGCAATTTTGCAAGGGCAATTGTGGCAATTCTGCCGGCCATAGGAGAGCGACCAAAAAGAAGCTAATGAAGCTGCGACCGTAAAAACGGTGTGTCAGGTTGAGATGCTCGTTTCCCGAGCGAGTCGGAGCCGAAAAGTTGGTTTTATAGATCGGCGTTCGAGAGACTCGAGTTCGAAGCTTTGAAAAGACATTTTCGAGGCGGCAGAGGGGGTGCAGGCTAAAAGAGACTGCTCCGCTCGAGGTTCTTCTTTCTGGGACCGGTATCGGGTGGTCCGTTAGAGGGAAAGGGAGGCGAGAAGAGCAAGGATGAGAGAAACTCGATTCCCTTCTCGCAGCGAGAAGTCGCTAGGGGCAAGTCGCTTTGTCCAGGAACCGGTCGACGTGCCTACCAGAAAGCGGACACGCATCGATCGCGGCTCGAACGCTAAACGCCTCGATCCAGGACATTCTCCGCGAAAAATAACGCCATACGTACCATCTACGTACCGCAAAATAGTCCGAGACTGTGCAAACACCGGACGAGCATACGTTTTCTGTGAAAAACAATACCGTGGACTATCTACATTAAAATCATAGGAAACCTCTGCGCACAAATTGGACGAGTCTACATTTTATATGAAAAATAATACCGTGGACCGTCTACATCAAAATAACCGGAGACCTCTGTGCAAGAATTGGACGAGTCTACGTTTTCAAAATTGTTCAAAATTGTTCGTTCAACGATCCGAGACCTTGGTGCAAAAACCAGGACAATTCAAAGTTTTAAACTTGACAATCAAATGAACCGGTCGAGTCGCAGTTCGACCCGAATTCTAGGCGCCCTAAAAAATAAAGCCTTGAAATATGTATACTACTGGAAAATAGTTGGAAACCACGGTGCAAAAATCGTGGGCACATTTTAATCCTCGCGCTGGAAGGTTGACGATACGTGAAAATGTGTGAAACATTGGTGTGTGGAATTTTGTTAAAAAATTTATAAGCTCCTCGCACCAAGGTCTTTAATTTTGATAGTAGACGACTCTCTCGGGCGAACAAAACTAAACTGAATTACTTTTTCACTCGCAGTGTCCTCGAGAGAGGAGACTCGAGCTGGTTAAGTAGAACGAGTCGGTCAAGATCAGACACTGGAGAAATGAACAGAGTTCCGTGCGCGAAGCTCTGTGGCTTCTGTGAAATTTAATCGAAGTTGGTCGTCGGGTTGTTTGTGACTGGTCGTTCGCCGTTGTTCGTGGCATATTTATTGTTTATCGTTATTCGTGTTTTATCCAGAATATACGATTAACTATCTTTTTCGAGTCGAAGATTAAACGTGATTGCACGGGATCAGAGATTGAGAGAGAACAGCTTTGAAATTTTAGTTTATATAGGCTCGAGGTTTCTCAAGTGATACTTTAGATAATATTATAAACAATTTTTGAGTGCGATTTTTATAGACATATCGACTCGGTTGAACGAGTTGGATTTGTTTCAATCATGACACAAACGAGGTTGGATGTTTTACTAGGGCAAGTAGATAAAGAAGACTTGTAGTGGTTAAGTAGAACAAGTCGGTCGAGATCAGACATCGCAGACAGAAACGTATTGAAAAATTCTCTCATATTTATTTACGTTGTTCACAATTTCTGATTAGGTTGTACGAGGTTATTTGACACAACTGTGTTATTGCATATAGCTTTTTCGTCACCCACGCGAAAGTGGTTTTATACAATATATTAAGATCAAAGTCAGCGAACAATTTACTCGGAGGATATATTAAAGTTAAATATACTTGATCGATTGATCTCTCGTAATTAAAAATACAATGAAAATGTGTTCGTATCAATTTCGTGGCATCGAGACAAAATGTTAAGGAGAAAATGCAGCTAAAATTTAACGCGTCGGAACATTACGAAGGACGCGTAGACTATCGGCGAACATCAATAGTCGCTTAAGGATGTCTCGATGGATGGCCGACGGACATCCATGTTATTCTAATAACACGTCCCCGCCCAGTTAATCGATTAACTTGGACGAGTGGCTGAGCCCGCGCGGCGCGAACCTAACTCGCGCTCGTCCAATTAGCATAGATTACCAATATTACCCGGCTCGACAAATATTTGCGTTATCTGGAAGATACCGACGCACTAATTATCTGACACAATAACCAGCGCCGTGATTTCACGTTCGCGAACAGATTCATCTTCCAATGCATGCATACACAGTAGCTTAAAAACTGACTTTTTTTAAACGAACGTCAAATCAATTTAATCTTCAAACACGCACAACTTTCGTACCACTAATCTCCTAGGATTAAAACTGGGATTTTCGTTATTTTTTCGCAAAAATGTACAGGATTTTTATAAAAAACAGTTAAAAATTCCTGGTTCCGTCAAGCGAAGTTTAGCCCAACATTGTTTAACATCAACACGTTGACTGGACTGAATGTGGGTAAATACTCTACCAGGAACAAAATTTCTAAAAATCACATTGAAATCAATTACCCGAGCACCGGCGATAAAAATGGACGCCACAGATTAAATACAGAACGAGAATCGCCGGTTTACGTTCGCTATAGCGTTGAAACTATCAGCATGGAAATGGGGCGACGACGAGAAGATTTCCCGCGGCGGATTGACGATCATGTTTATCGAGCGAACGGCCGTGGAATCGCGATTCGACGAGCTGCCGGGAAGAAAAATGACGGTTGTTTTCCCCGGGCGGGTGGAAGATTGATGGCCAGCCGCGGGTTTTAAAAGTGTTTCGACGGCACTCGATCGACGGGACTCGAAAATCCGGCGCGGAGAGATCGCGGCGGAGCCGCAAACGCGATTAAAACTCGAAACAATGGAACTCTCCCGGGCTGCGATCGATCGCCGTTGCACCGCGGACGCTGGAATTCGCGTAACCCGCGACATTCTCCCTTTCCGCCCCGACCAGATTCGGATAGGGCCGGAAGGATCTTCCCGGGACAGTGGAATCGCTTTTTGAACTCTCCGTATCGAGCTCTCGAAGTCTCGAATGGTCGAGTGCCGAGGCAATCGAACAGAAATAAACAATTCTCTTTCTTTCCGGAAAAAATTCTGTTAGAACCGGATTTTCTATTTCACAGCAGAACAATTGTTCCTACCTACACTAACAAGCAAAACTGAGTCTACACTATTTGAAGCAACATAGCTTTTTAGAAATTAGATCAAATGACTTGAATGTTATTGA
>CM052139.1:3507402-3621508 GCA_028454255.1 Halictus ligatus | reverse complement strand
GATAGGAATAAAAGCAAAACAGGGAGAAAGAGAGGGAGAGAGAGAGACGGAGAAAGAGGGGAACGAACCTAGGGGATGGAAAAAAGAAATTATTATTCAGAGAAGCATCTTCATCGGAGTGTGCATAATGATTCCGCGCGGTTGTCGGGCCGCAGACCTTCTTCCGGGGTGGTCGGGCGGATAGCGGTTGGCGCGTGCCCCCCTTTTGTGCAACGATTGCATCCACCGTATCCGCCGACGACACGCGGGAACAACGGACAGAACCAGCCCTAACAAATTGCCCCCGGAAACTGCCGGCCGAAAGAGTTCCCTCGAAACCGTAGACAGTAGCCAGATGATCTATTTAGGCGCCCCGCGTTTTCTGACGACGAGGAGACACCGGTTGCTCTGCTCCTCGGATCTAGTTTTGAGTAGATCGCTGATGCTAGACGACCAGACGATTTTTTTTCTTCGTTTCTTTAAAAACGGTGGCCAGTCGAGGCCCGAGAGACGAGAGCCTACACGTGCTTTGTACAGGTTTGAGGAAAATGCAAGAAAAATCAGTTTTTTGAAAATGAAACACCGGAATAGCTTAAACTCCCGAGCCGGTAATATCGCACGGATATTAACTATTAACTATTCGCTCAGGGAGTAATTAACTCTGGGGAATTTGTTGAGGATATGATAAATAATATAATAATGATAAATGATAATAAATAAAGCACAGTGAATAAGGAACTTTCTTTAATATAAAAAGACTTGGAACTGTGGACTCGTTCTATATACCAGGTATGTCCTGCCATAATCTGGTCCTTCAGTTAGTGACAGTCGATGGAAATTTGACGCCACCGCGGCGTCATCGGTCATGACGGCGCTAATCGAGAAACCGATGAGGATGAAGAGCATGAAAATCGATGAACAGCTATCTGCATACATGTTCTGCAACGTCCGATGTCGCAAATTTGAGACACTCAAGATCCCAGCAACGACGCAAGGAACGCTGGAGCATTAAAGTTTCCCTCGACAAACTCGTTCATTAGGAGAACAGTTTTTGGTCCGCCCCGGCTCTTCCGAAACGATCTCCGACAACGGGAATTAGCATAAACACAGCACGGGCGGCGCTTTCATTTGAATTTTGTCGCGACGCTTGTAAATAACAGAGACAAGAAGTCCGAATCCCGTCTCGGAATAGGACACTTTCGAGTTTCAACGTTGCGCGCGTGCATTCTCGAACTCGTGTAGAATCTTCGAGGACGTTTACACGGTTCGCTGAAGAACACAGGGCGGTCGAAAACAGTGGATAATTTTTCACAGTTTATCTCGGGTTTTTTCCCGATTTTTCCCGCGCGGTGGGGAAAATGAGAAGTTCGCGCGCGCCAGGACAACCAGCTGTCCGTCCGGTGAATTATGAGATTTAATTTGGAGGAGAGGAAACACCTTTTATCTTCCTCGGACGTTCCCGAGCCGTGAGACGCGCCACGGATGGTTCTTTGGTTTGCCGAGGTTCGCTGGTGTGTGCGCTCTTATGTGTGTGTGTGCGCGTGTAGAGATCGATCGGCAACAAAGTGGCGAGAGCTACCGGCAGACATCTCTCGATTAAAACACTGAAAGAAATTCGGATCAGTCATCGCAGTCGGGTTTAGTCATCCTGGGAGCCATTAGTCACTCGGTAGGACAATTAACCGGTAGCAATGACGATTCTCTTAGCGAATCACTGCGATTGGACGGGCGGTTTTGTCCGCAAAGCGTGGCTTCATAGATTTTTCGATTACTGTGAAAATATCTTGAAAATATCGTTCATTCTTTACGGTTCTCAACTGAAGGTCTACGGAATGGCATTCGGATATCGAAGCTGTTTCTTTCTTTCGAGTCTTAACGTCTCAATTTCTCTTTGTAGTGGAACAAGTATTCCACGAAAGGGAGAAACTGTTTTAAATCGAGCAGACATTCCATTCTAGATTCGTAATAATATTCAAAACTTCTCATCATTAGACAGCGGATTATTATTTATTATTTGTTTAATGTTGCTTCAACATCAAAGGTCATTAGCAACACGGTACATTTTCTTACAGTATATTATACATATTTGTATCCTTGATATACTTGGCAAGACCGTCGATATACTCCTCAGAACTTAACAGAATGGGCAACGATCTAGGCAGCTTAGCATTTTTCCTTTCATTCTCATACTTTTTGCATTCTATTATTAGATGATTTATGTTAACTGGTACTTTACATATGTTGTGCGAAATAAAAATGGTCTGCGTTCGCTGCAAGAATGCAGGCGCTATTTAGGATTGTCTTCTCTTAATAACTTGAGTAGGCCGAGAGCAACGACACTCTTCGATTTTGAAAATCTTTCTGCTGTTTCCATTCTCGTGACAAGTGCATGAAGTCTATTCATCGCGTCTTCTTCGGAAGATGTCAAGAATGTTGAAAGAAAGTGGATTCGATGAAATGTACATTCGACATTTTCCCGTAAGCGTCCGAAACGATAGCACGCGCCCCACCTTGCCTAGGTGTCCTCAAAGTCCTCTTCGGCGGCTGCTCGAAGCAGCTCTTTTTGCGAGTAAGCTCGGCTGGTCCTTGGAGCGTAGACTGCGCCGGGATGCGTCGTGCAACAAGAGAAGAACGGGTGAAGAGGGTGGCCGCTTAAAGGACGACAGGACCCGTCCCTTTCTCCGCAGGATTTCCTCTCCGGGGTATCGAGTGTTCTCACGGGGCCTTGTTTCGGGCTCGTTTCGAACGTTCCCACCCGGTAGAACGTGGCACGTAAAGCCCGGACAGATAGAGCAGAGAGCAAAGAGCTCCTCTTCTTCTCTTGACTGGTCCGAAACCAGTCCTGCCACCGCCCATCCGTGACCCCAGACCCCGTCATCCGGTCGCTTGCTCGCCGCCGAGTCTTCTCCTCTCCTCCGACTCGCTTAACCTCGCTCCTCCTCCTCCTCCTCCTCCTTTCCCTCTTCGTCCGACTGGCTGCACGTTCCGTGGCCATCCACCTCCATGATGTTTTAATTAAGTCGATCCCCCGTCCGATAGAACCACTATCTGCCCTCCACCTCCGCGTGTCAAACATCTTTCCGTTCTTATTGCCGACCGATAAACCGATTGTTTGCCAACTGTCCGTCGCTGGTGAACACCTTGTTCCACCGTGTCCGCCGTTCCTTTTTGTTCCGGCTCGTGGTTGCTGATCGAAGCTCAGAGCGAACTGTTGCGCGCTCTAGAGAAGCATCTTGTTCTAGCCTGCTCGTTTCTCGTTTCGGTTATAATTGAATCTGTTGGTCGAGCGCCGAGGAGGTCGAAGACAGAAACGGGATAAGTCTTGCTAGCCGCGATGAAAACGACAAAACTAATAAATCCACCGGAAAACCGTCCCGTAAAACGTCTCAGGAGCCACTGTAAAGATACTATGCAACAAAGAATATTAGAACACGAGTCCCATTATGTCGCACGTGAACGGAATTGCCGGAACCAGGAGAATTTCCGAACGAAAGCGATCGATTCTCGTCCGCCCACGTTCCCAAAAGAAATTCGCCGGACTTTTGACCAGCGTACCGCCTAACAGTTCCATTTTGCCACACCTCCGAGCCGAGGGACACGTTCAGGCCGGGCCGCGTTCGTCCCTTTCATTCCGTATTTTCGTCGCTGTTCCCGGGTCCTGGCCGCGGTCTTAATTAAGCCCCGGGCTTGATATATTTTCAAACGGGATCGCGACGTTTCCCTCCGAAAGGTTGCGCGCGAAAGGCGCGGCCAAGAAACGGGATTAACGCGCCGCAAAACGCGGCGGCCCTTTGGGAGGCCTCGCTGGAATTGAAAGAAACCACGCTCCGTCCGCCGGCTAAACTTTCCGCAACTGTCGACCACTTTCCGGATTCACCGCCGCGCGAGAATCGCGACAATAGAACGGATTATTCCGTTCTCGCCGCGGAACTGTCGCGCGCGTGTTTTTTAATTAACCCTGCCCGCGGGAAGGACACGCGGTAAAGCTTTAGGTCCACTTTATACGAGCTTTTGTCTTTCCTTTTCTCCGTTTCGTTGAGCGTGTCTTTGTGCGAGATCCTCGAGACGAGATACCGCGAGCTGATACTTTGTTGTGTGCGCGCGCTGGGGATTTTTAATGCGTGGTTTTCTGACGTTTTAGCTTCCAACGACGAGTTAAAAGTGTTTTTGAAGAACCACGGAGTATCGAGAACCTCTTAACGTATTTTTTAACAGCGATTATTCTTTCATTCATGAACCAACAAGTTATTCGATCATCTTTTAGTATTGTCTCAGAAGAAAATGATTAACCCTCTGTCAAATATATTTATAGTAAGTAGCAGGGTGGCAAGTTGTTAATCCCAATTTTTGTTCTCGACATACTGGTACAGATCAATATATCTCTCGAGTTGAAAAATTCGTCTTGTTATTCTTTCCTGTAACTTACGATGTAATAATTACAATTGTTTAAAAGTAGGATCATTGATTCATAAAGCAGCAGGATAATCTAAAAATTGATTATAAAGAATCCTTAATTTTCAGAAGAAGAATGATTACTTACTGCGTATCGTAGTGTGCCGATTCCAGCTCGATTTTCGTCGTCTGACTGTTCCACGATTGTACTACTAGTATGTTCAGTAGTTCAGGTCGACGAGAGTACCGACGACTGTTGACCGCCATAAATTAATAGCCTCCTTCCCCTCTATCGCCGTCCGCTATCGCACTTCCATTCCCTGCAACAATACCAATGAAATCGTCTCTGTCACGGTGCACTTCAATATTTTATCCATTCGCTGCACCGAGATAATTAAACAAAACGTAACAACGTTTCACGCGGCAGATCATACGAGCGGTAATTCCAGCCTGTGTTCCAACGACCAACGCGATCGCGAACATCACGAACTCTGTATGTAACGAAATTAAAAACATGAAATCGATTCCTTTTCATTAATAAAAGACTTCACCGCGCAGTTTCGGAATAACATCACTCGATTAACCCTTTCTGCACTTTCATCAAGAGTCGATGCAGTTAATCTACCAACAACAAACAATCCAGTAACTTCCAACACCCCAAATAAAAATGAAAAATTCCATTAAAGCAGCGCCGCTAATAGCTAATAATCCCTTGACGCCACCACGGCGTCATCGGTCACGATGGTGTCAGCTTAAAAGAAGACGAAGATGAAAACACTTCGAATCGATTAAACGTCACTTGCGCTAACGCCCTGCAACGTCGAACGTCGTGGATTTACCGGAGAACAATTAATTAAGACGAGTACAACAACGTTTCACGCGATAGATCAAACGAGCAGTAATTCTAGCACGTTCCAGTGGCAAACACGATCGCGAGCATCGCTTCTGTCTCTGTGCGGATGGATTGAAAACGTGGAATCTCGCGCTTTTTAACAACAAAAAATCCCACAGAGCAAATCCCAATAAAGTCGCGCGGCTTTGCGCACACGTTCCCTCGTTAACGTTACAAAAACGGGTCGCGCGGCGTTTCGCGTTCCGCTCGCCGGCGGCGCTCCCGTTTCCAACGAAATTCCGGTCGCCCGATGTAAACAGCCACCGTGACAAAGTGTTAATTAACACCGGTGCCAGCCCTTCGGAACCGAGACCATTCGCCGGCTCGCGAACCTTGCGCCTCGTTTTCAAAACCTCTGTATCTCCCGAGTCGATCCATCGAGTCGGTCGAGCGCCCGAAAAAATAAAAATGAAAACGGAACAACTAGATCGATTCGCTTGAAATTTTCCTGACATCGTTCCGCAGACCACCGACTATCGAATAAATAAATTCGAACCTCCGACCCGACTGTTTCATATTTTTTCCCCGAGCTGGAAGTATCAGAGAAGTCGTACAATTTTTAACGCGCCGGACACGCTTTTTCTCTCGCATAAAAAATATTTGCATACACTCAAAGGTTCACGGTAACAGATTCCAGAACCGAAGGTTCTCGATTTCCGCTGTCCTATTTTCACAAATAAATTACAGCTGCTGTTATTTTTAGACCGCGATGGCAGCTCTGCGGTCCCCGAATGACCGTTTCCAAACAGTCATCGATACGCGAAGGAAAAAGAGGGGGGAGCGGACGGGTGTCCGGCGGATTGAATCAACGGCCGTAACGCGCGGTTAATTAAAAGGTAGAATTAAATAAACATCGCGGTTTATAAACGCGATTTGTCGCGGCGCGTTACAGGCACGGGCCGCGCGCTCTCAAATTGAATTATTCCCGTTCCGAGCGAACGGTGCACGTGTCGGGATCGACTTTTATAGGCTGACCCGGTTTCCCTGTTTCAACCGCTCTTCTTCTTCCTTTTTTCCCCTGTTTTTGCTTTTTGTTTTCTACCCCCGCCAACCGCACCGCCGCGAGTTTTACGCGTGTCGCCGCGCGATCCGCGCGCGGTCGCTCTTTATTCCACGCTCCGGCTCGCTGTCCGATACGCGTGTTTTCCGTTCCGCAAATAATACGCCGTTCGCGTCCCGCTTTGCGGAAACTCGACCGCGTTTCGGATGACTCGCCGTTCACGCCGATTGTGTTCCTTAACGAATTGCCACGCGGTTTACAGCAACAATATTGACTGTCAAATACACTCTGCCGGCACGGCCGATCTTCGGGAATTTTTTCAGGCGAAACTCTTGGTCGGAAAATTTTGAAATTTGACGGACTTGTAAATATCTATTTCTAGAACATACAGTAATTCTTTCGAGCGAAAATGTTGATTATACAGGAAGTTATACCAGTTCTTTACAGGAGTCCCCGGGGAAATCGTTATGTCTGCGAAAGAAATAATTCCCAGCATTGTCAAATTAATTTTCCAACTAAAAATAAAATTGCTGTGACGGAGCAAACGTTCTAGACTAATACAAAAAAAAATTTATCCAAATTCGACTGGCAATACTCGAGATAAAAATTCAGAGGCGCATTATGAATGTATCTCTTAATCGATAAAATACGGGGAAACGAAAAGGTCTGTATTTTATAAACAAATTGGAAGTCAGGAACGTGATGACTTAAACTACCCCTGATTTGGCATACACTGCTCTACGGTCCATTCCGAGCAAGATCCCCGGTCTATTTGGCATATGACCGAGCCATTGTAAAATTCGTTTGTCACGCGGAGCCATACTGTCCTCCGCTGTCGCGTTCGATTAAAATATCGCCGGGCCGACGAGGAACGCAATTAACCGTCGGGGAGGGAGGAGCATCGTCACGGAAGCCTTTCAACGTCGACGTCGGGCTAACGAGCTTGCAAGCCCGCGCGAGTGTCGCGTGATCGCGATATGTCGTTCTTCTTTTCCCTCTATCTCTTTTTTTTTTTCTCCCTCTCGTCTTTTCTCGCGGGTCACGTATCCGCCGCGCGGACATTCTCCGTTTCGGGGAACGAGCCTCTCCGGATTTTTGTTCCAATTTGCGAAATTGCCGCCGAGATTCTTGGCAGCCGGAGGAGCATTAATTGGCCCCCAGCGTCCTTGAATCGAGTCGCGCCCCCACGGTAGCAAGTTGGAATCGGATTATGGAATCGTCTCCTCACCTGCAACGAGATTTCCATGTCCCGAAACTATTGTTACCCCGTTAATTTGTAAAGTTGAGCGACGCCGAGCCTGATTAACGTTCGCGACGCGCTGCAAAGTGCTCCGCGAAACGTTTTTGTTCGAACGCAGCATTCAATCTTGCTCCAACGCTGTTAAAAATACGTAGACTCTATCTACGTTCAATCTTGGCGTCTCTCCACCTTTTCGCAGTTTCACTGAAAATCAAAAGTTTCATTAACCCTTTGCACTCGAAGCTATTTTAACTCCGAAACGAAACATTTTTTCCCACCTAGAATATTGCCCTTCTGTATATTTTGTTTTCGTGTTATACGTACGAAAATGGTGCAATTTACTCGTACAATACCGAAATGTTTAGTAATTTATCAAACACGAACAAATCTAATAATGTAAAAAATATTTTAAATAATGATACAGCAATTTTTAGTGGTGCCTCACGGTCACCATTCGAGCGCCAAGGGTTAAAGTGAACATTAGGAAATTATGAAAGGGACAAGGCATTTATCGGACTTTTGGCGTGATGGTATGGCGGATAGTGAGCATGCGAGGGGCTTGTGATCGAAATCGGACGAAAATCGAAACAGGTGCGACACATACACACGATAGTTCGCGGGAACGGTGGTCGCTGGTAGGAGAAACGATCGAAGATACCGATGACCTTGGTGTTAATACCCGAGGCGGCCGGTCCTTCGCGTCCTTGACTTTCGTACGATCCTCGTAGCTCGGTAGTGAGCCGGTTGGTAGTCCCAGTCGACCTCATCGGCCGTCCCTGGGGAGAAGAAATGAGGAATCGACCGGCCGCCGGGAATCGCACGCATACCCGGCTGGGTTCGGGTGCGATGAACCCGATAATGCCCGGCCTGGGCCGACGTAAAATCGTCCTGCCGTGACGTATTCCACGTTCACCGTGTCCCTCCTCCTCCTCCTCCTCCTCCTCCTCCTCCTCCACCCCTCCTCCTCCATCCTTCTCGTCCTCCTCTTCGCGGCGTCCTCTTCTCGCGCGCTTTCTGCGAATCTTGCCGTTATTATTGCTGTCTCTGGCCTGCGAGCCAGACACCAATGACCTTCGTGCAAAATTGTCCACGAGGGTGTGGATTTTACATTCTCGCGTACGGCATATTCGATTTTTCACAGTGACATCGACACTAGATTTACGGAGCACTAAAAGCGACTATTTTGCATTACTTGATAAAAATAACAGTAACGTGCTACTCACATTTTTAGCAATACTTTTAAAATAATGTATACCCGAAGAAATGAATTTGGTAACTAATTTCTCATGGATGCGTCCTTAGAATCGGAATAATGTTAAATTAAAAATATTAGAAGCCGTCATTTTGACGAGTCCCGTAAATCTAGTGTTAACCCGACCGCAACAATGAATGCTTTTACCACCAATGTTCTTATTATTACATTTAAAAGGAGCAATTTCCAAAGAGGTTTCACAATTAAACGACGGATTTTACGCATTTGTGACGAAAGTAAAAAATATTCTTTCAATTCAACCCATTCGCGGGCAGTAAAAATTACAGCGAGCTGCAAAAATAGACAGGCAATTTTTCTTGAAACTAGTTGTACTATCCGAAATCTGATTAGACATAAACAATAATAATAAGTTAACTGTCATCAGCAATGACAGTTGCTCGTTACTTTGAACTGTATATTAATTACAAAAACATAAGGTTGTATAAAATTAAACGAATAAAAATTGGCTTTAAAATTTGAATGCTATAGCATTCCGCGAAAGTGTTAAGAATATCAATACATTATTTCCAGCCTATTCGAATTATTGAAAGAATAACATTTTGCTCACGTTTCTTGCAATCGAGGGCAGGTCATTTTTAGTTTTCATACAGATCCTCTCATATTTCAGTGGTGTAACATATTTGTGTCACTCTTATTATCAGAACAAGAATTGTGACTTAAATGTAGGCAAAAATTGTGGACATTCGTCCCCGGGGTATTTTCGTGAAAACAAACCGTGATGGAAAAAATCCTGAAATGTTTGATTCTACTTGGAACTAACTCGAATTTCGGAATCGACGCCCGTAGAAGCAGAAACGGTTTTCGGCGACGGTTCCGAGGCGGCCGCAGCTGTTGGACCGCGGTTCGCCGGCTCGTAAATTTCCGTGTACCCATTAGAACTGGTTTTCATCGTGCCGTGACCCGGTGCGTCGAGCAACGCCGCTCGCCGGGCACCGGTGACCGTCGAACTTCTCGCGTGAAACGCTTTAATCCGGCGGCGGCGGGAGAGCACGTGCTCGCATCGCCTCCCGATCGTCACTCGCGCGATTAATCACTCTATTACATTAATCCGCCGGCGCAATTTATCTCGTGGGACGCGCCGGCCGCACGCATAATGCCTGAAATCCTCCGCCATAGTACTCGCCTTTTCCCCACCCCGGCGCATAGTCATCGGACCCAGTCCAGCTGGGAGTACTCTAGCGGCTTTCATCCTATCTGCCGGGCCAGCTTGTGTCGTTCGTAATTTACCTATAATCGTTTTCGGTCCGGGGACTCGCGATTGTAACCGAAACTCTATTGTCTATGCTCGCGTTCCGTCCGACAGACGATTTTAGAAAAATGGTTTCTGCCGAACTGGTTGGGATGTTTCATGATTTCTAGAAAATTGTAGAAAAATAACAGAAATTGTGGATGTACTGCTGTTGGCGTTTATTGTAGCAGTGAGATGTTGCAATATCGCGTGTACAGCGTTGGAGATATTTACGGTTGTGTACGTATAACTGTATGACTAAAAACTTGGTGTCACAAATGTGGGTCCACTTCTTAACGTGACTGTAGTCCTCGCTTTTCCTTTACAGCAAGGGTCGCTTACACCTAAGGGCTGTAAACCGCCCCTTAAACCTAAGCTTCTCGAAGTGCCAATTGTTGGACACCAACACGCACCTTGTAGCGCTTTACTATTCGCATTGCGAGAGAATTCTATATTAAAATATGTTTATCATGCGTTATAAATGGTCTAATTTCATTACGAGAGAATTAAGATAAGAGAAATAATCTAAATAAGAGAGATTTAATTCTTATTATCTCTCTAAATAAGAGAGATAATCCGTCCGGCGCCTACCATGTACCTTGGAGTTATTCTTTACGTTTCTTGTACAATATTATTTATTTTGTTACAAAATATATTGGAAATGCAAAGTATATACTTTGTAATAAACTATATCTATAAGGTTCTGGAAGTGCCGATCGTTGTACACCAACAACTGCTATACTACATTAATCGTAGAAAAATGGTCCCACATTATTTTGTCCTAAATTACTAAGTTGATCAAATTCCGCTCTGTTCTAACTGAAATTTCTCGAATAGAAAAATTGCAGAGAAATACCTCCGCGTACGCTATGATAAGGTAAATTGATAGAATACAAAGTTTGCGGAAAAATGGCCCCGCCCAATTTGTTTAGATCGTTCCCGGCAATCGTCCCCCGCGACTTTTCACCGTAACGATTCGTGCAACCGGGCAGCCGGTGATAAAATTATGTTCTGCCTTTTGGCGGAGCCTGTACGTCGCAAGAGGATATTTCTTCTCATCGAGGCGGCGCAATTTGCAAATCTCACCCCGCGTATCCTCCGGGCAGGTTACGTTTTATTTTCGCAGACGTGCGGGTGATGAATGCGCTCGTCGCCGCGGCGAACGAAGCAGGTGTTACATAATGCAGGAGACAATCTGAAGTATATATAATGTATATAGATATATATATATTATCGTCAAGGATCCTCTGTGCACGACGTCGACAAATTTTTCTTGGTTTCCTCGAGTTCATTTGGCTCCGCGTCGTTTACTCGTTTCTTCCTTCCAATTTCACGTAATTGGAGGATTTCACCGGCGGTCGACGCAGTTTTCGCCGAGTCCTCGGCCAGGCCGTTGTTAATTAAGAGTTTCGTCGATTAGTCGCCTCGTTATTCATCGGCCGGCGTCGTTTCTGCCCGCGAGAAATGACGCGGCCGAGCTGTCGCAAACAAACGATCCTGTTTGAACGTCGCAATGTTTCTCTAATCTTTCGTTATTTCGGAACACCTGTCCACTTCTCGCTGGCAGCGTGAAACAGACAATAAAAGAAGCGTGTAAAATATTTATCGAAGATACTTTCCTTCGCTTCTTGATCACAGAATAAACACAATAAATGCACAACGAAGGAACGCTAAATGTATCAAATATTTGACAGACACAAAAGTCACGGAACCGTGCGCAGGAACGTGGCAAACAAACGAACCTGATTGCGCGTCTCGCCACTCTTCTCCAATCTTTTATTAGTCTCAAAGGTGTGCGTTCGCTTGCCAATAGGAGGACAGGCGTGACAAAGTACACAACACGTGGAAAGATAAATATGTAAAACATTTGACAAAGAAAACACAGGACTATGCGCGCGAACACGGAAAACAAGAGATCCCCGATTGCACGCCTCGATATTTCTCCGAGCGTTTATTACCTTCGAACGTGCGGAGAGGGATAAAGAGAATCGAATAAACGACAAACGAAAAGTTAATCTATAGACATATCGAAGAACCGGATTGACTTAATGAACCGAGAACGATAAGGAGTCCGCAGTCTACCGATTAATGAGATCTTTAATAACTGTGCGAAATCGCAAGCCTGGAAGTCGTCTGAAAAATTCTCGTGGACTTAAAAAAGAAAAAAATCTGGGTTGTAATCGCCGGTAGCCGATGTGTTAATTAACAGTAAATCCGCATGAACATCCGCAGTGTCCGGCCATCAGGATCTTCGCCAGGATGGTCCCGCGTCTTCGGAGTCGATCGATGACCGATCGACCTCGTTTCGAAGCCTCGTGGCCAAGCCTCGATTGATTTTTCCTGGTGTTCACCTGCCAGTGCCGCGAGTATCGGAATTCCGCCTTTCTCTCCCCCCCCCTTCCAGCTGAACCCCCCTTCTCCTTTCCGCGTTTAATTACGACACCTCGCGCCGCTTGATCAATTAACGCGTTTCGAACCGGCCGTGACTGACCGAGAGACGTTCCGCGCGCAAATTATTCCTGCTGCGCGTACACACGACGGAATACTGATTATGCGAACCTGCGCGCACGCCGAACAGTTCCGATAACAGACGCTCATTAGCTCTCGCCATCCATTCGCACTCGTTACCGCGAATTTTTACCTCGAGTCAAAGCATTTTGCATCGATTTACAGGTTCTCAATATTCTCAGTTTGTTCACCTACTAGCAAATATTTGATCTTGATCGAAACTTTACTGTATTCGACAGTAAACTACTGTATTCGGTTTTATAGCAAAAATATGTGAGTACGATTTTAAACGGTGGAAGGGTTGATTTAAGCACATCAACACATTCTTTACGATTCAATATTCCGTTCCCTACAATTAGCCTGTACAAATTTTCTTTTGCATGAGACAAAAATAAATATAGATTTGCATTACTCGCAAATACTTGATCTTGATCGAAACTTTACTGTATTCGACAGTAAACTACTGTATTCGGTTTTGTAGCAAAAATATGTGAGTACGATTTTAAACGGTGGAAGGGTTGATTTAAGCACATCAACACATTCTTTACGATTCAATATTCCGTTCCCTACAATTAGCCCGTACAAATTTTCTTTTGCATGAGACGAAAATAAATACAGATTTGCATTACATTAGGCAAGAGGGTCGAAGCCTTCAACCCTTAGCAGTCTAGTGGTGACTCTGAAGCACTACTAGATAAAAATTTATAAATATTAATAAATAAAATAAATATAAGATAAATATTTGTCTTAAGATAAGATAAATATTTGTTCCATTACAAAATTTGTATGTAATGGATTACTACACGTTACAACACAATTAAAATATTTACATTTAAATATTATGTGTGGAAATCGGATTAGTCTCGTATGAATAAAATGACAATAGCGCCGAGTGCAAAGGTTTAATTAACTTTCGTTGGTCCACGGACCCGTACACGCGTTACTCGCGTCGTCGGTCAGTTTAGCGCCGCGCGTCGGCTTAATTACCGTGAGAAATGAAACGGAATAGGTCTCTCGGAGCAGAATCTATTTCTTCGAGTCTGCTGTCTGCTTCTGCGTTTGTTGGGCCAGCCGTGACGCGCGCGGGCTCGAGCGGAAAGGGTGCAGGGGATTGGGACGGTGTGTTATCAGACGCATTGTCTCCTTGTTAAGCCAGTTGACGCTTCGTTTGAACCATTTTCAGAATGTTAATACAGGATTCAGGGGCACGTGACTGTATTACAATATTTTGTCCTACTTTTCTTAGACTTTTAGCAATTTTTATCCGATGAATTAAATTTATTGAACAAATTAATCCGTGTTTATCATATTGTTAGTTATGACTTAAAAACTTGCGAATATAAAGAGTTCAAGGGACTTTATCGAAGGTGTTCCAAATAGAATACAAAACAGAATACAAACAGTTGAGTTAAATAAAAATTCCACTGGGAAATTCAGTGAAATTATTTAAAAAATACAAACGGGTGTGGAGAGGTATGCACCGAAGGGGTGAAGAAGAGGGTAAATCGGAAAAGGCCTCGAAAGAGGGACAGAGAAGAAGTCAGAAGGGGGTGCAAGAGCGACAGGGGGTGAAAGGGAGCCGAAGAAGAGGGAGTTCACAACTGGGGGGAGGAGAAATAGGAGGAACAGGACAGGGAGAGGGTGGGAATCCGCGGGAAGAGAAACAGGAATGACAGGAGAGGGAGCGAGCGGCTGCAATAAGAGCAGAAACATCGGTGCCAGATGAGTGTGCCGTGAGTCATGCCGCATTCAGTCCTCGACTTTTCTCTCCCCGCAATAAAACTCGGTAATATTACCGGGGTAATCTGCCCCGTGGGTGCGTCCGGTTGCGAATTCACCCGCCGGTAATTAAAGTCTCTCTCTCCCTCTCTCTCTCTCTCTCTCTCTTATCCCCCCTCACCACCCCCTGCCGGCTGGTCCTCTTACGGAGTTCCAGCCGATAACCCGAGGACGCGTCGCCCGGAAGTTGTTCCATGCACCCCCGTATCGTCGCGCGCGGGAAAATGAATTTTTTTTCTCTCCACGGCTTGATGAACGCGGGCTCGCGTCCTCGAGCTCTGTTGGAGCTGTCAACGTCGTTAACTATACAGTCGAAGAGTTAATCTTCCGGCTGGGTCCGGTTTGACCCGATGTTGTAAACGGTCCACCTGAATTCCGATGTATTTCGATCAAATTATTAGCTTTCAATATATCAAAATACTGGGTCCAATCGGACCCGGGCTCCGCCAACCGAGAGTCAAGGATTGAAAGCCAGTCTGAGAAATGATGCTACAGCGCAGCCAGTGTCGTAGCAACGAGAACTTCCTGCGTATTCTCGTTAAGCAGGCTCCTCTTATTTTTCAAACTCTTCCAGATAAACATTTCTGGAAGTCGTAAACATTTCTGCGGCACATGCATAAAACGATCAAGCCGAGCATCTTCGGGAAGGGCGCCGGTAAAAGGACTGTTTTGAAAAGCGATCCGACGACGCGAAGGGATTCCATAGCGGCGAGACTCGCGTCCCCGCGCATAATCATTACACAACCCCCTAACAAAGTGACAACGGAGAACAGCCGGCGACGCGGCTGAATCAGTAATTTTAATAACGCGAGATTAAACCGGTCGCGAGAGAGCGCGTTCACATCGGAATATGAAATGTTTTGCCGCGTTCCGCGTGCGGAATGGCGTCCGCCACCGGTACGAGACGCATTACCGCGGGATATTAGTGTAAAACGGTGTCGACTGTTGAAGCACCCTTTCCAGTAATTATTCCGTCGCGCCCCTTTCACGGAGCAAGTCACGGACGATCGAATGTCCGTCTGTATAATTCACGCGCTCCCCCAACCCCCTCTCCCTTCACGCAAGCTATCTCGTCAACCCTTCGAGCACCCTGCATTCCATCTGCTTCTGCATCATGTTTGTCGCACGCTTCCCTCGGTTTCGGCCAAAATCACTCAACGGAATCGTTTCTTAGATTCTGTTTCCATCTTTTGTGACAACCTGCGGATCTTGACCGCAAAATAAAAGTGGTTTCGGTTAAACTTCTCCTCGGGAAACCAGAAATTTTTAACTTTTTCTTATGCGATCCTGTAGATTTTGCCGAGAAAATTCCGAAAATCCAGGTTTCAGTCCTAGGAGAGCACTCATTCAAAAGTTTTTGACTTTGGCTTTAAAATGCATTGCTCTTGTCACAATTTGTCGCACGCTTCCGTTGGTTTCTGCCAAGATTACACGAATAACGAAATCGTTTCTTCTGTTTCCATTTTTTGGGACAACCTGCGGATTTTGACCTCAAAATAAAAATGCTTTCGGTTAAACTCCTCCTCAGGAAACCAGAAATTTTTAACTTGTTCTTATGCGATCCTGTAGATTTTGCCGAGAAAATTCCGAATGTCCAAGTTTCAGTCCTAGGAGAGCACTCCTTCAAAAGTTTTTGACTTTGGCTTTAAAATGCATTGCTCTTGTCACAATTTGTCGCACGCTTCCGTTGGTTTCTACCAAAATCACCGAATAACGAAATCGTATCTTCTGTTTCCATCTTTTGTGACAACCTGCGGATCTTGACCACAAAATAAAAATGCTTTCGGTTAAACTTCTCCTCAGGAAACCAGAAATTTTTAACTTGTTCTTATGCGATCCTGTAGATTTCGCCGGGAAAATTCCGAAAGTCCAGGTTTCAGTCTGAGGAGACTGCGTCAAAAGTTTTTGTCCTCGCCTTTAAAATGCATTACTTTTGTCGCAATTCCTACAATTTTTCAAACTAAATGCATAAGTTCCGCAGATTAGTCGTGAGTCGTTTTGCACGGTTAATTGAGGACCGGTTCAGATTTTATTCGAAAACCGTCGCGTCGCTGGAGACGACACGCGTTCAAGGCAACGGAGACGAGAGGGTAGGGTGGTTTTCGGGGGTGCCCGGTGAATAGGGGCAGATTACCGGGGCCACCCCTCTCGTCGAAGTGCAATTCGGTTCCGCGAAAGGGGTGGCCCGGGGTTGACTAACGGTCGACTATCCTCGCGGTGCTGTCGCTAAACGCTCGTGTAATCCCTTCTGAATGGACACGCGTTCCGCTTCGCGGAGATTTCGTCCGGGATAACCGTTCGACGACGCGGTAATTACGTTTTTCACGCGTCCGTTCACTGCCGTGAAAACGCCGACATTTAAATACGCTCGCCGGCCCGGGAAGATTAAACACGGTGCCGGTTAGGTTCACCAAATTAATCAGGGTCAGCCGAAAATTATTCGCATACTGGCCAACGAAGCATTCAAGAAATTGCAAACCTACGCGACTTCTAATTATTAATATTTTCATTCAACCCTTTGCACTCGAAAGCTATTATATTTTAACACTAGAACGACCGGAACCGTCAAAATGGCTCCTAATTTTTTCTTTTGCAATCACCGAAATTGTAAAAATGTTTTCATCGGAAATTTTGTTAATGAACCTCTTCGTTGAAGCTCATATTACAATAAAAGTTGTGTGAAGTCTGAATGGTCACAGTCTTGTCACTGTTACAATATACGTCAGTTGCATTTATTGCTCGGTCGTTCTAGTGCTAAATCCAAAACGAAACATTTTTTTCCAACGTAGAATATTTCCCTTCTATATACTCTCTTTTTTCCTGTTATACACATGAAAATGGTGCAGTTTGCTCGTACAATACCGAAGTGTTTAGTAATTTATTAAATACAAACAAATTTAATAATGTAACAGGTTGCAGTCGCCATTCGAGTGCTAAGGGTAAATCTTCCTTCTTACACTGTGCCCATCGCTGTACAATCGACAGTGTTCAGGACCATTTGTTTAATAACTTTATTAAAGCTAATTCTCCGAGACACGTCGAGATTGTTTACTGGAAACTGAGGAGCAAAGTAACAATTTTGATTCTCCGGGTCCAAATGGGCCCAGGCTAGTCGGCGTGTGAGGGTTAAGGATGCTTTTGGAGAACTTATTTTAAGGACACTGTTCAAAGGATTGCGATGCGTTCTGATGAGTTTAGGAGCCACTGTCCTGGATCCAGCACGAGCCTCCGCGGCTCTTAAACGTCGATTCCCATAATTCTCCCCGGTCAAATTGAATAGAAAGGCACGGCGTCTGGAGCCGGCGAGGCGATCGACGGTGTGCCCGCTCTTCCCTTTTCCCTTCGAGTACAGGACAGGTTCCCCGCTCGTCCGAAGTTTCATTTAAAACAGGTTCCGGAGCGCCGTTGGCCTTATTATTAACCGTCGATGGCGAATGCGCGCAGTCCGCCGATGCAATTTGTCGTCTGCGACGATCGTTCGCGGTTTTATGCCCCCGCTCGATCCGTTTAATAAAATCTTAATGGCGTTTCGATCATTGCCCCCTCGGCCCACGCTTCTAACCCCCTCGACATTCGAACGGTCTCGTTTCTCGCGGACAAACTCGCGCAACACGTTCAAAATTCGGTGTCGTCATTATCCGTTCGACGAGTTTATCTTTGATTTTTGAAAGACCGTCGAATTCTGCCCGGTAGATCGCTGAATGCAATCTGGAGCGAAACGCAGATCGCGAAACTCAAAGTTAGGGAAATAAATTACTTTGATTTCGTGGAATTTTGAGAGGTTCGATAGTCGAAGCGTCGACTCGGAGAATTTTGAAATGAATTTTCCAGGGAACATAGATTCGAGTTACCGCTCGGCCAAAAATAATTGGAAAATGTTCGGCGATTGATGCCCGACGATATTCCAGCTGGAAGTTGGCGCAGATTTCGCGTATAATCTCCGGCGAATCATCGTTCATCTCTCCGCTAACGACGCGAATATTTAGTCGGAGCCGCGGAAGTTCCCCGATTAGAATTCCTTTCCGGTCTCTCGGCTTTCCATTTTTCTTCGGCGAACGTTCCCCCGCCGCTCTGCCCTCGGGAACTTTGATCGTCCCGACGAGATTTGAATATGTTTGCGAGTTCGCGTGATTCACGTGGCGTTCCCGGTTTCTTTTCCAGGCCTGAAGTACCTTCATTCCGCCAGGATTCTGCACAGGGACATCAAGCCGGGCAACTTACTGGTCAACAGCAACTGTGTACTTAAGGTGAGCGTTCTCCACGTGCTGATTTTCGTCAACGTTTGCGTTTAACTGACTTGTTGCTGCTCGATCATTAAATTCTCACATTATGCTCGGTATTGCGTAATTCAAAGCTGATATATTCGAATGTTTTTATTCTTTGGTCGTTGGACAGTTTCCTGTTTCCTGACCGAACGCAGTATTTCAAAATTATCAATTTTCTAAATTACCAACCGTATTTACTCATTTAATCCATGATTCGGTTAACAAAATAGTTGCTTAAGTTTTGACAGACTGAATCTTATATAGTATTAGAGGGACCCATAAGTAATTGTTTTGAAATCTGAAACAAACTTTGTAGTAAATTCAAGTTTTTATTTCTTAATTTATCATATAATCTCCATCAATTACAATAAAGAAAAATCTCCGTCATTATCAAGGACAGTTTGCCATCTTTCCTGCAAATTTTCAATCGCCCCCTTATAGAAATTCAGGGTTCGTGAAGCAAAGTATGACTGAAGGTGCCACCTTTTACATCTTCCGCAGAAGTGAATGTTTTATTCCGAAAACTGTAAAAGAATACGTGTTTCCTCGTCGGTACAGAACTAAAGGCAAAACAAATTCTTTGCAAATAATTACTTATGGGTGCCCCTAATATATGGATCCCTTTAGAGCTGTTTGCATCCGAGACACAAACGATAATTGGGAATAATGTTTTTTCCCAGGACAATTGAGAATAATATTTTTCCTGTGCGACAGATCTGCGACTTCGGACTGGCCCGAGCGGAGGAGACCGACCAGAACAGGCCCATGACCCAGGAAGTGGTGACGCAGTATTATCGTGCGCCGGAAATCCTGATGGGAGCGCGATACTACACGGACGCCGTGGACGTCTGGAGTGTCGGCTGCATATTCGGCGAGCTCCTCCGTCGGAGGATTCTCTTCCAGGCACAGAGTCCTGTGCAACAGGTTAGTCCTCGCCCGGATAAATCATTAACGCGTCTATCATTATCCACCGCGTCACCTACCGGCGATAAAGAATTCATGAAACACGCCGGGACAGTTTCTTTCTGAACTCGCCGACGAGGCTCGAAGGATTTGCCTCGACGAAGACTCTCCAGAGTCTAGCTTGAAAAATAGAGACATCGCTGTCTTCGTGGTAACAAGCATTTATTCAAGAGAATAGAATATATCTTTAATAGTACGAACAGCTGCAAAGCATTTTCTATTACGGGGAACGCAACTTGTAATTAGTTTCTCCAAAATTCCAATTGTAGTCGAATCTTGCAATTCTCACTCCTACAGATTTTTCAAGCCACATTTTGTAATCGTTCGACCGCCCAATTAAAAGTCCACTCTGATTGGTGCTTACCGAACCGGAACAACGAGCAAAACGATATAAGTGGAGCACAGTCCGACACACATTAGTATCAACGTGTCTCTCACATTTTTAAAGTTTTCTACTAAGTTCCAATAAACTCCAACCAGGCTTTACCACCCACATGGGGGTGACTTTCGCAGTTCTCACCCCCTAGTTCGTTATACAGCGTTTACTCGATACATGTCCACAACACGGGGGCTACTCGGTGGCATATATCGGCTAGAAGATACTATTCTTAGAGGACAGTGAAGCTTCTTGGCCCCTCACTATACCCCTCGTCGGTGGGGATAGTTCTGGGATTTTTATCGGCTAGATATTTGGGACGCATATCGAGCGAAGACTGTAAATCCTCAGATTGAAAGAAAATTACTGCGGAGACCAGTGAGGAAACATTTAGGAGAGTCCTCGAGAAGTCGAGTCAGCGACGAAAGTTTGACATTCACGATTCGTTTTCCGTCCGTGCCGGTCGTAAAGCTGTTTACAGGGGTCGATTCGCCATCCCTCGTGCCGATATCGGTTCCGAGACCCGTGCCCGACGGCAAATGACCGCGTTCGAAAGTCTTGCACGTACACGTACCGGGGGTTTTTCGGTTGCAGCTGGAACTGATCACGGAATTGCTGGGTACGCCGAGCCCCATGGACATGAAGTACGCGTGCGAGGGTGCGAGATCCCACATGCTGAGCCGTGCGCCGAAACCGCCCTCGCTGCCGGCCCTCTACAGCCTCAGCAGCCAGGCGACTCACGAGGCCGTCCATTTGCTCTGCCAGATGCTAGTCTTCGATCCCGTAAGTTCTCGACAACGGAACACGCGCGCACACCGGCGCGCAAAACTACACGGACGCTCTCCTTGTCGCCGTCGCGTCGAACACGCGCGCGATTTCTGAACGCTTTGCACCGCGCGACGTCGAGTCAGACGCGCGACGAAAGTCTCGAGCAGAGTCTACTAAGTGTTGTTGATCTTTTATTTTTTTATTTTTGAATTGAATCAAAATTTTTATCGTTGTCCATATTCGCCATTGGAGAATACCTGGATATACAATCAATACGAATTGCCTTGTTCCTCTCACAAGATCCCGAACCCAGAAATTCAAAAGATTGTCACAGTTTGAGGATATGTGCTGCATGTGCAGGTATTTTATATATTTTTTTTGTTGCCCAAATTTATTTTAACGGGAGTGATAATAGCTATTTTTCTGTTGTTTCTCAAATTATATAAGCCATTCATAAGTGTTTTTTCTGGAAACTTTCTTCCTGTCCATTATAAAGCAAAGTTAAAGGATAGCCGAATTTTTAAGGGTTGATTTCATCCCCTCGAAGTGAATTTAGGCAGCAAATAAAATCGCATAGTATGTACCTACATGTGAGTTACATATCCCCAAAAGTTTCATCACTTATTAACGGCAAACAAGTTGTAGCGGAGTCTGCTAAGTGTTATTGATCTTCTCTTTTTTTATTTTTTAATGGAATCAAAATTTTTATCGTTGTCCATATTCGCCATTGGAGAATACCTGGGTATACAATCAATACGAACTTCCTTGTTCCTCTCACAAGATCCCGAACCCGGAAATTCAAAACATTGTGACAGTTTGAGGATATGTGCTGCATGTGCAGGTATTTTATTTTTTGGTTGCCCAAATTTATTTCAACGGGGGTGAAATAGCTATTTTTCTGTTGTTTCTCAAATTATATAAGCCATTCATAAGTGTTTTTTTTTTGGAAACTTTCTTCCTGTCCATTATAAAGCAAAGTTAAAGGATAGCCGAATTTTTAAGGGTTGATTTCATCCCCTCGAAGTGAATTTAGGCAGCAAATAAAATCGCATAGTATGTACCCACATGTGAGTTACATATCCCCAAAAGTTTCATAAATTATTAACAGCGAACAAGTTGTAGCAGAGTCTGCTAAGTGTTATTGATCTTCTCCTTTTTTATTTTTTAATTGAATCAAAATTTTTATCGTTGTCCATATTCGCCATTGGAGAATACCTGGGTATACAATGAATACGAATTTCCTTGTTCCTCTCACAAGATCCCGAACCTTGAAATTCAAACCAGTGTGACAGTTTGAGGATATGTGCTGCATGTGCAGGTATTTTATTTTTTTTTTGTTGCCCAAACTTATTTCAACGGGGGTGAAATAGCTATTTTTCTGTTATTTCTCAAATTATATAAGAAATTCATAAGTCTTTCTCTGGAAACTTTCTTCCTGTCCATCATAAAACAAAGTTAAAAAATAGTCCAATTTTTAAGGGTTGATTTCACCCCCTCGAAGTGAATCTGGGCAGCAAATAAAATCGCATAGTATGTACCTACATGTGAGTTACATATCCTCAAAGATTCATCAATTATTAACAGCAAACAAGTTGTAGCAGAGTCTGCTAAGTGTTATTGATCTTTTCTTTTTTTTTTATTTTTTAATTGTTCTTTTTTAATTGTCACAAAACCCGAATTCGGAAATTCGAAGCATTGTGACAGTTTGAGGATATGTGCTGCATGTGCAGGTATTTTATATTTTTTTTTGTTACCCAAATTTATTTTAATGGGGGTGAAATAGCTATTTTTCTGTTATTTCTCAAATTATATAAGCAATTCATAAGTGTTTTTCTGGAAACATTCTTCCTGTCCGTCATAAAACAAAGTTAAAAAATACTCCAATTTTTAAGGGTTGATTTCACCCCCTCGAAGTGAATCTGGGCAGCAAATAAAATCGCATAGTATGTACCTACATGTGAGTTACATATCCCCAAAGTTTCGTAAATTTTGAACAGCAAAGAAGTTAAAGTCACTGTAGTCATAAATAAATTATACTACAAGGATCCGGCACTCTTTGACGCTAAGCCTGCCGAGCATTAACGCTTCGAGTGCCGCGTAGAAATGGAAAACAGAAATATTTGTCCGGATTTCCGAATTAATTATATCAACGTCTGCAAACGATGGTATAGTGTTTCCAGTACCGTCTTAACTTTTCAATTTTCATGCGGTCAAATGAATGATTAATTTAAAAGATCCAGTTCGGAATTTCGACGTACATACACCAGTTTCATAATTACTGGCACACATTGTGGCTCGAGAGAAAGGAAAGGTTGAGTATGGCTCAAGTGAGAATTGATTCGATGTCCAACAGCGTAGCCAGATGACCCACAGAGCGCGTCCGCTGGTCCCGTTGAATTTATTAATCGATAATTCATCAGTCGGACGAAGGGAGCAATCGCGGGGCTCGCCGTTAATCCAAATCCGTCGGATCGATCCTGGGGAACGAGCTTGCCGTCGAATTTATACGTCCCGGCTAGCTCGTGCGCTTTTTATCCCCTCTGCCCCCCACCCCCTAACGGCGCAGCTCCCGGTTACGGGAGAGTAACACGGTTAACTAGTCTCATAAATAGCGCGAGGACCCAGTCGGTTCTCTCTCTCTCTTTCTCTCTTTCACGTTCTTGTTGGCCGGTCCGTTTTCGACCGGGCTCTATCGATCGTTCGTTGACCCCGTTCCACGAACTTCCCGCAGGACAAGAGGATCAGCGTGGTGGACGCCCTGGCGCATCCTTACCTCGACGAAGGAAGGCTCAGATATCACTCGTGCATGTGCACGTGCTGCTACACGACCAGCGCCGGCATGAGACAATACACCGGCGACTTCGAGCCAGACTCGTCTGACGTGTTCAACGATCGCTGGGAACGGAGACTCACCACCGTGCAGCAGGTGAAAGGTGAGCGACCCCTTCGCGATGGATGCTACACGATCGCCGAATCCCTCCTCGATCGGTACACTCTCCGAATACGCTGATAACTCGCGACATTTTTTTCGCGAGACCGACTCTCGCGACGCGTGCGAACACCACCGAGACGGGGACCAGCAGGTCGAACTCGCGACAGTCGCGCTCTCGGAGAACAGAACGGTATATTTATATTTGCAGAGAAGCTTTGTTGCTCTCGCAGAAAATGCCGCGAGTTAATTGCTTAGCGTGTTCGCACCTTGAACATCCGTTCCCGTTGCGTCTCTTTTGCCGGAGCTAACACCACTATTTTTTAATGAGATTTGTTTAATTTTTAATATTTCTTTGTGTAACTTCCAGGGTCGTATTCGTGACACTTTTCTGCTTAAAATGAGTCCAAACACGACACCATTCGAAACGCATTTGCTCGTTTAATCCACGGTTTAGTGGAACCTCTATTATCCGAATCATATGCCGTGGGTGAAGAAAATTCGAGTGAAAATAAAGTGATTCGTACACAGGGTGGGGCTGAGATCGCTGTGCAGCAGGACAACGGGTGATTCTACATGTAAAAGTAAATTGGAAAAAAGGAGAAACTCTGTTTTCGTTTGACAGCTCGTTTTCGAGAAAATCGAAAATTTAAAGATTCATCGGGTTCGCGTGCTTCGGTATGTGCTGGAAGTAGAATTGGTTGGTCGTGATCAGACGAGTCAGACGATTCCTATCGAATAGCACGGGTATTCGTTGCAAAAAATTTTCTATAAAATTTGTTTGTTATTTTTCTATGTACAATCACCCTCTGTTCTACTACGATTTCCGTTCCGCCTTGTATAACAGGATTTACTGTAGGCGTCAGCACAGGTTTAATCCAACGCTGCAGCTACAGGTTTAATTGTTCTATTATCCTTGGGTTACAATACTTCGGTTACGGTTCCGATCACAGAGGATCTACTGTATCGTGAATTAAACAATTAAACACGATCCGAATTGTATCGTGTTCGGACTCGTTTGAATCGGAAAAGTGTCGACGTTGTGTTGGCAACAGTTTCGTTGAAAAATGATCAGGAACGAAAAGAGTATTATTTTTAATAAAAACGTGTGACATTTCGACGTGACGTGTTTCGCATGTATCGAGACATCACCGTGATCGTACTGCGATTGCTGTTCGTTGGCAAGAATAGAAAATTAATTAGTCGCACGAACAACAAAAAAGAAATCTTGGTTGTGAGTCAGAAGGCTCGCCTATTATTAATAGCGTTGCGTCTTTGACACGTGGCCCGCCGCAGCGAGAACAATGATGACGATAGACTCTCGCGTGTGCATAGAACGGCTCGGCTTACTATAACCCATAATTCATCACCTGGCCAGGGGACCGTGAAGTTAACGTATGCCTTTTTCTCCCCCGTAATCGCCTCGAAACTGGGTAACTAATATCGCGGTTAAAAATTGCGGCGCGCGCGTACACGTTTCCTAGGGGGTTGCTAAGGGCGGATCGAACCACGCTTCTCGTGGAAAAAATACGTTTGGACCTCGGAGAAATACTGCTTAGGCTGTTCGGCAAAACGTCGCGAATTTCGCAACGGTTATGTCAAATCAATATTTTAAAAAATTATTATTTTCATCCTTCAACTTGCGAACTTTACAATTTTCCATCCCTTTAGGTCAAACTATTGCATACACTACTGAACCTGTAACGCGCTAAAATAATTTAAGTCGTTAGCGTTGTCCACAATTTTTCAACTGATTTTATCAGTTGCCTCTATTATAATTAACACGTTACCTACCGGAATTTCTTCGTAGTCCTTAATTTCCTAGAAGAAGATAATTTATATCTATCGAATGCCGTCAATGAGTATACAGGTTGTCCCAAAAATGTACCACCTTGATTCCCAAGGTCGTTCGAAGTAACTTTTTCCTTTGCGAAAATGTTCTCCGCGGCTCTGTTAAGGAGTTATCAACGTAAAACGCGGACCAATGAGAGCGCGACTACAGCGAACGGATGGCAACGCCCACGCTCAGCGGGACCTGTCATGTCGCTGGGGCTGAACCCGTCCGCTGTAACCACGCCCTGATTGGCCCGCGTTTTTAATAACTCCTTAACGAAGCCGCGGAGAACGTTTTCGCAAAGGAAAAAGTTACTTCGAATGACCTCGGGAATCACCCCATTTAAAGAAATACATTTTTGGCAAACCCTGTATAGTCGTTGACGAATGTATGAGCCATGCGATACAAATTGCGTTCTTCTTCTGGGGAATTGAGCCTAAAATAAATAGAATAAAATAAAAAGCAAGGGGTTAATAGGATTCCGGCGGGAAAAGTGTTGATCACAGTAGAGACGGTTCGGGAGCAACGAGCCTAACTGACTGACCCTAAACTCGACGGTTGTCTGTTTCAGAGGAAATGCACAAATTTATAGCGGAGCAGCTGAACACGTCGCGCGTGCCGCTCTGCATAAATCCGCAGTCCGCGGCGTTCAAGAGCTTCGCAAGGTAAGCCGTAGGTGGCGGATCGTTCAGGTTTTCGAAAACGATCGATCAAATGAAATATATATATAGCACGCCGGTAGCCGAAACGACAACGTCACTGTTAGAGATAGAGATTGAGAAAGAGGGGAGAGGCGGTTCGAGATCGCTCTAGGGGACGAACAATGATGATAATCTCTGTCACGGGGGGAGAACCGGGTCCGCGGGAATCGAAGCCTCTTCTTCACGGACGTTTACAACCCTTTCCCCTCCGTCCGACTCCCTCTCTTCCTTCAACCGACACACCTTCGTCATCGTCGTCATCATCATCATCACCATCATCATCATCATCATCATCATCATCATCATCATCAGTATTGTTCACGCGGAAATGCCATAAGGGACTCCACGCGCGCGAATATCCGCGGCGGAACTCGACGGAGCGAAATCTTTCTTTTATTTCCGACGCGAGAAGTTTTCGAGGGCTGCTTCGATCGGGACACCTTTTCTTCGATGGAGGGGGATGCGGTGGAGGATTGATCGAATTTGTGGAAAATCAAGGGTTCTTTAGAATTAGTCGGACTCGTTCCGATCAGAGAAATTTCAGCGAACACGCTGGTCAAAGATTCCCGAAGAGAACGGCTAAAAGGCAAACAAGTTTTATTTATGTTTTACGCTTGCACGAGACGAGGGACGTTGAAGATTTTTCACAAATATCAAGCCATTACGCCCCCCGTCCCCCTCGAAATCGATTGGCCAATCCGGAAGGTGCGCCTTCGATCACGTTCGTCGCAGACAAAAACCTATCGCTCGGCCTTTCACTGCCATCGAGGGGCGCCAGATCCAAAGCCACCGCCTCCTCTCTGCCACGCATCCACAAAGAATCCTCTACACTGCCGAGATTTCGACGAGAGTCCGCCGCCGCGGAGCATCCGCGTCGCTCGGTGGGAGCCGCAAACACGGAGGATCGAGAGGGAGGAAAAACGAAAAGAAAGAAAGAAACGAAAAAGCACATTTCGTCGCGCTTTGTAAATGGGGGAAGAGGGAAGCGAAAGGGTTGGCGGTTTGGAGGGGGAAGGGGAGGGGGTTGGTGCGCACCCTGCACCTTCTCTTTCTCTCTTTCTCTCTATCTCACTCTTCCGCTCTCTCGCTCTCTTTCTCTCTGTCTGTTCTCTGTTCCCTCTGATGACAGAGACGGGGGCCGCAAGGACGAGCCGGATTGAAAAGACGGCACAAATGAAATCGGAAATGGGCAGAGACGGGGAACAAGCGGAGAGAGAAAGAGAGGGAGAGACAGAGAGAGAGGGGGGGAGAGAGAGAGAGAAGGAGAAGTGGCCGAGCGTGTCGCGGACGGAAATTAAAAACCGCGGAGGAAACAGTACGCCGGAGAGGAAAAGGATCGAGAGCATCGGGAGGGTCGACGGGGGCCCGGAACGATCGAAACCAGACAGGAGAAACGATCTTTTGTCCCGGACGACCCTGCCGGGGATCATCATCCTTGCCGTTCCCTCCCCGGCTCGGACACTTTCGTGGGAAAAAACGATTATGAATGAACCGCGCGTATCCGGCTCTCGCGTTCCTCGAGCCTCCAACTGTCTCCTGGAGATCGATCGGACGATCGAGCACGCGATTCGCACACCCTTCTCTCCCGATCGAGGGCACCGGATGCTGCACTTTCTCGGACGAGACCCCGGAGACCGGGGAGAAACTGTTTCGACATTCGTCGGACTCGATTCGGAGTTTTCGGAGAGTATTGTTAAGAGAATGTCTCCCGATTTAACCCTTTCCGGATGCGTGACTGTTCGCAGCAAACTGCGAATCGATTTTAGAGAAATTGTTACTCTCGAACGATGTCGAGCAATTTTTCCACAAATTCCTAATCAACACTTTCTCCTCCGTTTGATTTGTGTGCACACAGTGAAAGTATTTCAACACTCTGCAAAATACCTTCCCTGAACGAGAGTCAAAGGATTTGAATGGATTGAGAATAATCATTTTTCTACTCTCTTGGATACGTCCGTAAAGGGTTAAACGGGAAGTATCAGGTCATCCCATGAACGATGCGATTTTTTTTTCAGATTCTTGAGATTCAAGAACAAATTGCAATCATTTGTGCTCTGCGCGTATTTTTCCTTCGTGTTTTATAATCGATAGAATGGTAGTTCAATTAGAATTAGAAATAAATAGAGTTAGATATGCGCGGGGAAGACAAAAGATTGTGATTTTGTCTTTTTGTGTTCCATTTTTCAAAAATCATATCATTTAGGAGACGACCGAACACAGAAAATTGAATACTATGGTAGTAAGTACCTTTTTAAACATGAACCACGAGTAAATTATAGTTTCCTCCACGGTTTCAATTTCCTCCGCCATCTCTGAGCAAAGCCAAGAAAATACTGACAGTATTTTCCTCCGTAACGTCGCATTGTCCCCTATCATTTCATACCGTGACCAGTAGCCCCAACCAACGAGAGCGAAGTCAACCTAATCTTGCCGCTCTTGCACTGCCCGAAGCGACGTTACGGAGCAAACCAAAAGGGAATCCAAGCAAAGTACAGAATACACTGCATTTTCTTCCGTATCGTCGCGCTCTCCGAAACATCGCTTTCGCTGCCTGAAGTTGAGATGATACTCTCAAACTGCCAAAAAGCGACGTTACGGAGAACGTAATTGAACCCCTAGCAAGATACAGAAATTACAGTATTTCCTCCTTAGCGTCGCGCTCGAACGATCTTCCAAAAATCGCGTCGCCGCCATCGTTTCGTACAAACATTTAATACCGACGAGGGCGAAAGAAAAATGATTTCGAGCAGACGAGCGCGACGCTACGGGGGGAACGCTGCCTCTCGAAGCGAGGAGCTCGAAATCGGAACGGGAACGAAAGGGAGAGGCATGATCAACGAAAGATCAGGATCGTCCAGAACGATCGATCGACGGTTCGATTCCCCCGAGCCCCTTTTAGCCCGGCAAAACAAAGATAAAAAAAGAGAAAATATAGAGCGAGAGTGGATACGTAAAAGTTTTTGTCGCGGCTAAGTAGAACGGGAATGGGCTTAATCAACCATAATATTTTGATGACTGATTATTGATAGATATGTAACCATATGTCTCGTGTTGGTTATTGCCGTCAAGTTAGAGCAAGCCGATCGCCGACCCAGCGCCCTGCGCCGCGTATACGTACACGTTACCACTACTACCAGTACCGAATCAGCTATCTACTACCACTGTCAGCTACTATCGACTACTACCGCTATCGTCTACCACTACTACTACTACTACTACTACTACCACTACCGCTACTACTACCAATCGTGTTACGTCTCCTCCTGAACGAACCGAACGAACCGAGAGTCAGCTCTAGTTCCGGACGCGACCTCGCTCGCAGAGGTACTTGAACAAACCATTTTAAGACAAAATCTCAAACAAACAACGACCACAACAACAGAGAAACAATGAAAAAAAAAAAGTGAGAAAGTAGCAAACAATTAAAGAAAAAAGAAAAAGGACGAACAGCCGCCTTATTCTTCTTTACGTTTTGTGTTCTTGTACGTTCTATTTCGTTTCCGTTTCTTCGACCTGGTCTCTCTCTTTCTCTCTCTCTCTCTCTCTCTCTTTCTCTCTCTCTCTCTCTCTCTCGCTTTTCATTCTGCCCGTTTATCTCCTTTTCTCTCCCTCTCTCTCTGTCTGTCTTCTTTATTTTCTTTTCTTTTCCTCTCTTTCCTTCTTTTTGTTCTCGTTCGTCGTATGGTCGTCGTTATGACACACACACTTAATGTATTGTGCCATACCTCTGCTTTCTTGTTGCAGTCTGTTGTTTAGAGGAACTCTGGTATGAGTGTGCGTGTACACCGCCGGTCTGAGACGAAGTCGCATAACAAAGTATTACTATGCAAGTAAACTCTTGGGAAATTAGAGCAGGGGAACGTGAGCGGCTAAAGTTCAATATTGTTGTTCACAAAAAACATTCAGTCCTGCGTAGTATCAAACTTCAACATTTTTCTTTGATCAAGAGAAGCAGAGTCGAACTTCCTGTCGACACAGCGTGCACGCACGACGCATAAATTGCACGTAAAATTCAGAAAAATTCGGCTAATTAATCGAGCGTGCACACTGTCGTCCGAAAGCTTCGACTCCATTGTCGCATTGTTTTCCAACGATAAGAAATTTCGGAAAAGGTGTTCGATTTTGATAATCGGTACGGGAGAATGTCGACCGGCGGTGTGCACGATGCGTCCACACGCGTTGACTCGGAAATTTGTTCACGAGAGACTTTCCGTGGAGTTGGAGGATGCTTGATCATCGAGGTGTTTCTCGGTGGGGAAGTATAGTGAAGAAACGCAAGAGTCACCGCGTGTACGTTTGATCGTTCGTGGTACATACGCTACCGGATGCGCGCCAGCGCCGGGACCAGCTTTCCCGCCGGAAACGGAACCGCAACCGTCGCCGGATAATCGGGTTTCTCGACCGAATCGATCCTCGAAGGTCCGCGAGACACTTTCAATCTCCGGATCCAGTTTCGCGCGGCCCGGGATTCCTCGCGAGCACTTCAAACACCTTTGTGAAAGCTTTGACAAATTTTTGAAACATTAAAACAGTACAATTTCTCATGAAAAGGATAATCATTGAAATACTTCTAACCTTATCGTAATCACAGGAAACGGTAGAAAATGGTCATTTAGAGAAGCTTCAACGTGTTAAGAAACCGAACTCGGATTCTCTTAAGATTTTCACACGCACAGAAAAATTATCTTCAGCCAGAGGAACCAGAAAATCCTAGCGTTTGTAAATGTAATTAATCGATCAAATATCGTAAAATCCCGGCGCCGCGGTATCCACGAGGGGGGAGAATCACCGTGCAAAACGGTAGCTTCCATCGTGCTACGGAGAAAGACGAGCGTGGCGGTTAATTAGTGCCGGTTTCGCGCTACAGGTGATTAACGGAGTCTTTAAGCGGGTAATAACGTGGCGCAGTGACTTTAACTCGGTGCTCGCCGGGCAATCAGCGCTCGGGATTAAGATTGAACGTTCTTCCACGAGGATCAGAGGAATCCGGGAGCGAAGAGAGACCTTCGGGGACGACCGCGGTTCTCTTCCGATGTATCTCGCGCAACGAGCAACCATAGTCGTTCGAATGTTTCAACGGTGGACCGTCGCTGGCGCGCGTGGCTTATGAGTCTCCCTCTGTGAAAGTGGTACTTGTAAATAAACGCTGGAAGAACGCCTGAACAGAGCACTTTGGTCGTCACGACGAGTGTACGAGGGCCTGATCAACCATGCAGCCTTCAGCTGAGAGGGAACGGGTCCGGTTTGGAACGCGAAACCGTGTAGAAACGAAATGACCGAGTCCGAATCCGAGACAGAATCGAAAGTCGACCGGCGAGAGGACGCCCGCTCTCTTTCGGGGCTGTAGCCGGCTAGAGGAACGCCTCACGCTGCCATAACCACGCCCCTAGCCACGCCCTTAGCCACGCCCCTTAGCCACTTCGCGGTAGAACGCCGACGGTTGTCGCGTACTCCTTCACACATTAAACTTCTGTTCCGTGGAACGAAAGGAAAGAAAAATAAATTACTAGGCTCCGAGCAAATATTGTACAACCACCGAGGTTCTACCGCACTCCAAGACCTCGACCATCCCAACGGTTTCCTGCCGAGTAATGTGACGCGGATCCAAAGAAGGAACGTAATTCGTTGACCCTGCTCCCCTCAGATCGCGGTATCTTTTTATTTTTACCGATACAGACGCACGTTCGATTGTCCATTTCTGTCGGATTCATTTCCCCCACCACCGCTCCAGAGTATTTTTCATTTTCGCACGCCATCCGTCTGTCCTTTTTGCTCCCCGTTTTTCGTTCGTTCGGCGAACAACCGTGCCGCGGTACGATGGTAGACGAGATTACCTCCGAGGAGGCTCGGAGAATGAGTTTTGCCGGAGACGCTGCCGTCTCGAGCTGCCACCGCGGTTTTTCGACCGACTCTGCAAGCCATTACTGTCATTTCGGGCCGAGGCCGGGGCTTCTCGGTGGGAATTTCACGATCGTCGGATTTGCGTTTGCCAAGCCCGCGAGCGAGCGAGGCCGGGAAATCTTCGGTGACCCGAAAATTCGGCTCCCACACCCACCTGCTTGCCCCCCTTAACGTCGCGGGACGGAAAAAGTTTGCTCGTTTACGGAGGGGCGCGACGCGACTACCAGATTCGATGAGAGCGCGCCCACGGTAACGTCATTGGCTCCTTGGACAGTTTCGAGGGTGGAAACCACCCTCCTGCCTCCGAAACACCGCTTTCATCCCTCTGGAAAAAAGGACGTATGCAAAATTGCTCTGGGTGCAAAATTTTGCGCAAGTCACGTGCTGTCAATTGCTTCTGCCGGTGTCAAACTGTTGGTCTTATTGTTTGTTTAACTTCTTCATTAATAACCAAAATTGATTACGATATACAATGATGTTGCACTTCATAGTTCGTGTTTTCAATTCATATTGTCAAAGTAGTTTTTAAAAGAAAAATTAAAATTGAAATCAAACTAATTCGGAAAATATTAGAACTCTGACGCAGACCTTGATTTTTCATTTCTCAGAACGTGACTTGCGTAGTTCTACAAGGACTCAGAACCCTGGGGAATCTCGTCCAGAGGTGCCCCAGGTTGTCAGTGCCCAAAGTTAGCACCCTTTCACCCCGTTCGCCACCCCCTTTTCGAAAATATCGCGACCCCAAGGTTCCCGCATCCCCGGGAACGTCCTTTGATCTCTCCACATTTTCCCATGTCTGCAAATCCACGAGAAATGAGGGGGCGTGAGGGAATTCCGCGCGCGTTTAAATTAACCGAAGGCCTAACGACTCGTCCGGTCGGCGCTTTTGTCTCGAGGAAACGGGAAGCGCGTGTTGCCGACTTTTTCCAAGGTCCCGAAATAATTTCGTAGCTCGGGAAGGCGGGGAGTGGGCGGGGCGAGCGGTGCGCGGAGTAGAGTGGGCGGGCGGCACCGAACAACCTGGAGAGGAAGGAGTGGGGGGATGACGGAGCTCTTTTTTCGGCGGGTTTGGCACTATTTTCACCGAAGATACTTTTCTCGGGAACTTGACAGAGCAAAGACCGGTTTGCGCGCGGGAAATATTTCGCGTGAGGGGGGGAAACGGGCGACGCAAAGGGGGGATCGAGAGAGAAAAACGAGCGGCGATGGTTGCCGTCGTGGCAGATGGGCGACGTCGCGGTAAAAAAGACGAGAACCGAAAGAGAGACGCGATAAACGGCCGTTGCACAGTACGAAAAGAGGATCGGGACGGACGGGGCCGGCTGTCACCGATGCTGACAGCTGCATGGAAATCAGACGAAGCGTTTTTATTGTTTTTGTTGAGCTCCAGACCTGTCGGTCACAACCCCTTCCCGGGAACGTAGCATTTGAAGAGTCGGGGCTTGCCGCTTCCACTTGTTCGGAGATCTTGCTCTTTCGGGTCGGGTGGGAGGAAGAGTCGACTGAACAAAACAAAAAAAAAAAAGAAAATCTAACAGCAAGTTCACCAGCTTTGTCCTCTCTTTCGAGCGAGTGGGAGATGTTCGCGCGACTCTTCGAATCGATCGTCACGAGAACGCAGAGCGTTTCCTCGATCGAGAATCGAGACGTCCGGGCGACAATAGACACTTAGCAGCTTGGAGCCTAATTGTAGAGCGACTCGCTTTTCCGCTGAGTTCGATCGGCCGCTCAAGGCCGCTCCTCCCTCTCCTCTATATCGCGAGGGATGAGCCGGTGGGCGTGGCGTTGCTCGCCGCGGTAGGGTCAGCTCCTCCCACTGGCCTTGAGCAGCCAGTCGACTCGGTTCTCGACGCTAGTTCACGATCAGACACCCAGTAGAGCAGCCGATCGAGGCACGGCGATCGATCGTTTACCCATTAGTTTGCCAATCCCGTAGGACTGTCCAGTACCCCCGCCTCTTGGCCGAGGCTTCTCCGCCAGCGATATTGACTCCGCCTGGTCCCTGTTTTGCCCGGGCCGTACGCACAATACTTGCATCCCATCCGGTTCTTGCGATATCCCAGTTACTTTTGTTCGTTGGCCTCGCCCATCGCCACGCCCACCACATCCCTCCTACCCCCGATCATTGACACTCGATCGCAATTCGACAGACTCGAGACGCACTGCTGTCACTCGTTTGACGATGCCTACTGTATACTTGTACCAGCATATCAAGCCCCGCCCTCTCCACGTCCTATAGACCACGCCTCTGTCCCGCCCATTCCCGTATTTGTTAGCCGACGAAACTCGAAGTGCCGAGGCAAACGCTTTGCAAAGCTCGTCCACGGAAAGCCTGTCCGATAGCGAGGAGCACTTTGCACTTTCGTCGTGTACAGTATTCTTTTAGTGTTCGAGCCTCCGAGGGCCGGTCGTCGAGCCAACGGATCAACGTGTTCGGAACCACGAAGAGTCGCCTCGTGACCATGGAGACACGGTGGAGACCCCGTTGACCTTGGCTCGAAGATCCGCGCCGGACACCAAGGGGACCCAGTAATCCAACCGGCCAAGCGAAAAGCTAAAGATTTCGGATAATCCTAGATCATGGATTATGTCGTAGACACCGAAGTAGACGTTTCAGTGTAACGGGCGACTTTTACTGGGTCCTCGGGGTCCTAAGTCATACGGCGTCGGGGGCTCGAAGCGTAGCCACACCTCTGTTCCTCCCGCAAGTCACTCAGACTGTAACCACCCCGAGTCTTTGACAAACCGTAAAGAAAGACAAGAGCGTTAGAAAAAAAAAAAATAATAATACAAACGAAACAAAAAAAAAACCAAAGATCTTTTCCCCGCAAAAATAATCAGCCTCTAATGATCTCTTCGTACGACTTGCAGCTCCACGGTGGCCCATCCCTCGGAATTGCCACCCTCTCCTCACCAATGGGAATAAAAACCTCGTCCGAATTCGCGAACACGGCCGACCCGAGTATTCGCATCACGCGAAGATGCGAACTTAGAGGATTTTCGACAGCCTGAAGAGCGGGAAAGAGAGAGAGAGAGAGAGAGAGAGAGAGAGAGAGTGGGAGAGAAAGAGAGAATGAGAGTGAGTGAGAGGGACAGAAAGAGAGAGAGAGAAATAGATAGAAGAGAGAGGTGGGGTATGGTAAAAGAGAAAGAGGGGACATGTGATGGAAAAAAAGCATGAGAACGGAAAGAAAGAGAGTGAGAGAGAAACGGAGAAAGGGGCAAAGAGAGAGAACATAAGAGGGAGCTAGATGAAGCGAAAAAGAGGCCGGAAGTTGGACGAGGAAGACGAGGGACCGGAAGAGGAGTCGAAAGACGAAGAAGCCACGGAGAGAGAAGAGCCAAGAGAGACAATAGACTGCCGAGCACTGTAGCCTCAATTTTCGACTAGCCGATATATATATACATAGACGTGTATGTATATAGATATCTCTATACATATATATATACACATAGATATATATGTATAAATAAATATTATACATACCGCTGTATACATACGAAAGAGAGAGGGGAGGGAGAGGAGTCTAGGAAGAATGGATGAAGTAGCCAATTACGAAGATTCGAAGAGCAGCCGACCTGCAGGAGCTGAAGAGTTAGGCAATCAGAGTTTTTCGACGGTTCATTGCAGCCGAACGAAAGAGTGGGAGAGAGTGAGGTCACGAGTGGAAGAGGGAGAGAGAGAGAGGGAGAGAGAGAGAGAGAGAGAGAGAGAGGAGAGCGCGTAGTCTGTAAGAGAGCGTCGGAAAGACGGGCCAGTCGTTATTTTCGTTTTTGTTTTTCTTTTCTCAAACCTTTTTTTTTCTTTTTAGATTTTACACACTTCCTGTATGTATAGCTGTACCGAACACACCGGTCGCGCGGGCACTACGATCGATCGATCCTCGCGGGAGAAAGCTGACCTGAATCGCTCCTCCGTTATCGTCTTCGGCGTCGCGAGATCGCGAAAACGTTCGCCGGCCTCGAAAATCGTACGGGAGCCTCCTCGGACGGTCTTCGACACGCGGATCACGCCTTCTGTCGTGTTCGAGGTCTCGGAAAGCTTGTTTCAAGGTTGTCCGCCCTTCCGCGATCTAACAAGGTAAATCCCCCCTCTGGTGATCGCATAACCGAACGAGGTTGAACGGACGTCGTTCGTTGAACAGTGATCGATGACGACGTTTCTCTTCGCTTGGAGTTCGAACGTAAAGCCTCCGTGAGGATCTCATGGCGCCAATCGTTCTCGATTGCGAGCAGAATTTTTAATCGGAGCACGATTTTTTAAACGATCGGTATACCTTGCTCCGTTTTCATTTTAGCAGACATTTTTGTTTTAGACTGAACGACCTCGATGTCACTTGCCTCGTTATTTTACCGGTTCGTGTAACATTTTTGTCGTAACCCTGGCGAATGGCCGGGTCGGGTCTGTTTTGACCCAGCGGAACAGTTTGTGGTATTCCATGTATACTCGAACTTTTTAGCAACTACATTCAATTGTTAGCTGTTTACATCTAGTGCAATGACAGGATTAATATTGATTACGAGAGAAACGGGAAAGAATTTGTAAATAGCGAATAGACTAAATGAATTTAAGAATCTTCTCTTTTTCCTGATGTAACAGCAATTATTTCATTCGATCCTCACAGATTTAGTGATTACACGACGATTTTGTCGCTCCGGGTCGAAATAGACCCACACCCTGGTGTCGAAGGGCTGGAATGACTAAAGACAGAAATTTCTATTTGGTCTTTATCGCTTATGACCCTTAAGACAATTTTTATTTCACATAGAGATCTACAATCTAGGAATAATTTTTCCCCGGAACTTTTCCCTATAGACCTTCGTCTTTACACGATAGTTTTAGATAGTTACAAGCGGACAGTTAAGAAGGATTAATTAAATATCCTTTTTACAATGTCAGACTGACCCGAACACGACACAAGGCGCGCCAGAAACGAGGAGAAAAATCTGTCCAATTTTCGCAGAGTTTTCTCGTGTTTTTCTGCACAACGTCTCGCGATCAACGAACCGTTTCACACAGCCACACGCACAGGTTTCATCCTTTCCACGAAAGGCTGAAAAACATCCGCTCCGGACCCTGCAGCTAATTTAGCACCCGCCAAAGCAGAGGGGAGCGCGTTTAATTAAAGAAACGTTCCACCTCGAGCGAGCGTCGCGTTCGAGAGTATCGACGAGACGGAGGAAATCGATGTAAGACTAGGAAACAACGGCCGGCAACTCCCGCATAGCGATCAGTGCCCGGCGACCCTAGTTTATACCGTCGGTTCGTAAAGCGTTTTGAATTAGCGCGACGCGAGACACGGCTTCGCCGAAGAAAAGAGAGAAGCTGACCGGAAGAGACCCCCAGCGACCTTGATCCTCGTCAGACCCATGACCCCGAGGACGCAGATCGCGGCATGATCTCCATTCTCAAGAATAAAACCGCGAGCCATGGGTCCTTCGTAGATTAAAACGTAAGCGTACGAAAATCTCTCGTTTGCGCGGCGAGTTTACGCTCGCCGAAGCTTGCATTTCGTTGCTCGGGAGATTCTGGACGCAGCGTAGATCTGGGAAGAGGACTATTGATCGGATCGATCGCTGGCACACCATTTTTCCCCCCGTCGATCCAAGCGCGACAGTTAGCGAAATAGTCCTCTTCCCAGGTCTGAGTCGATCAGAGTGAAACGTACGCGAACGATACCAGACGATCGCGACGCGAGTTCATTCTCGCCGAGCTTGCATTTCGTTGCTCGGGAGATTCTGGACGCCGCGCAGAGCTGGGAAGAGGACTACTGATCGAATCGATCCGTGGATCCAAGCGCGACGGTTAGTCGAAGTGTCCTGTTTCCAGCTCCGCGTTGGTCGTCGTCCTCCGTAGAATAATCCAACGATACTAGACGATCGTGACTCAAAACCTCTCATTTGCGACGCGAGTTTGTTCGCCGAAGCTTACATTTCGTTGCTCGGAAGACTCTGCAGAGTGCACAGAGCTGGGAAGAGGACTATCGATCGAATCGATTGAATCGATTATTCCCCCCGCGGGACAGTCAGCGGAAGAGTCCTCTTTCCAGCTCCGAGTTGATCATTGTCCTCTGCGCGCTGAGAGACAAAGATCGACCGACTCGACTGTCGTTTCGGACCGTGGTGGATCCAGGGATGAATTAGATCCTCCGAGACTCGGGCCGAGTCGGATCCACCGCGGTGGAACGTTGTCCGAGGCCAATCAACGCTGAGTTTCTTCCTTCGTCGAGGTGACAGCCAACCGATCGCTACCTCTAGATCGATCAATCGGCGATCGGTTGGCAGAGGGATCCCCGAAGGATCCGGAAGCGTCGCTCCGGTGTCGATCGAGGAGCCTCGGAGAAGTGTTTCGACGTCGTTCGATATTATTTGAACGTCGCGATTAAATTCGACACGCCGAGAGGACCCGGAGCGACGCTTCCTCGTCCGCCGTCGTCCCGAAGAAGATTATGCCAGCTTCTTGAACGAGGAGGCCCGAGAATCGCGCGGATTCTCGGCACTCGGCCGGATCGCGCGATCTATTCCAATGAAAAATCCACTGCCGACAGATCGCGGCGTTCGAAGCGGACGCCCGCCTCGGAGACAAAGAGAGCGAGAGAGAAAGAGAGAGGGAGAGAGGAGAATTGTCTCGGATCGTCCGATGTCGTCTGTAGATAGCTAGCTTAGTTTCGTTTTCGTCGCGAGAGCGCTTCCGGTTCTCTCGGATCGTCCGAGCAGATCGCGAGATCGCTGTTTCCGCGTTTTCGTTCTCGACGGCCAGCGATCGTTAATTACGATGTTAATTGCGCGCGGTTCGTCGGCTATTCAACTTCTACTCGGCGACGACGACGCCGGTCGCGGTTCTTATTCTTTTTGTTTTTTTTTTTTTTTACCAGTAGTTGATAGTTCGCGAGCATAGTGTTCGGACGCATCCCGGAACCGTGACGAAGGACCAGCGGCGACCGTAATTACGTTCTGAGTGTGATTTTAGTTTAAGGAACTTAGGTAGCCAGTAGCTCGCGAGGACCACCGGTGTCTTCGGCTGTGTACACGTTTGTTCGACCGTCTCGTGACCTTACAGAGGAGCTATAGCAATCTAGGATCTGGGAACGGATTTTTCATTTTCGGTTGCCCCCTTTCTGGGAACGGATGGTGCGGTATCGATCGGTGGTTTGTTGTAATGCCGATTCTAATTTTTTAACACGTTCGCCAATCTTGAAGAGCTTGCAACTAGACTGCGAATTTTTAAAAATGTCCTCGAGATCTTTCGAGTAACAGAACCTTCTTTGTAGAAATCTACATAATTATTTGAAAATGATTTTTTCCTGGGGTTACAAGATTATGTAGAGTTAAGGGATCTCTGGTTGAAGGTTCGATTTTGCAGCGCCGCTCGAGAAAAATCGCGGAGAGGCTTCCAGAAAATGTTGACGCGTCGGATCAAGGTGCAGCGGGTCGTCGGAAGGCTGCATCGGTGCATTATGCGATCCGACGTCAATGGAGAGCTGTGCGTAACGAGGAGTGGCAGGGGAGGGGGTGACGACTGATAGGACATTTATCGTTATCGGGAGCGCGCGTCTTTTCTTCGCTACTCCCCCGCCGTTCGAGCGAAGTCGTCAAACGAGAATATAGCCTAACCTGTCATGCATATCTGTGCTCTCTCCTTCGGTTTTTCTCTACGAACATCCTTCCCCGATACTCTTTGGTCGACTTTGGAAATCAGAAGGGGGTGGACACATTAAAACATTGCGTCTCGTGCATTTAGAGCTTTTGACGCGGTCATTTATTTATTTAGTGTTACATAGTGATAGCAATTTGTATTTTGAGGTGGTTCGATGGTCGTGTATTCGTTCGTGTAATTATCATTCGCTGAGGCACCCCTGTTCATTAGAAATTGATGTTCATTCATGAATTAATCCAGAATAAAATACTTCTTGTATCAATTAGAGGGTATTAGGACTACAGAAGAATTTATTTCTTCCTTTAATAATTGTGATAAGTCTTAATGATAATTGGACTTTATGCATTTATGCCAGAAACATTGTAAGAACGTCGATACATTATCTCCAATTTATTAAGATCATTAAATATCGAAGTTCCAATATTAAAAACATCTATTATTTTCAATCTGTCAACCCTCGGCTGAGGAATCATTTTTACAACTACGCATGCTTAACACCGTGCACAATTTTATTCATCAATTTTTTAAATAGATTTTTAAAGGTATTTTTAGTTGATCCATCAGTCCCGATTTTACTAATGTGACGGCTATCGATTTTATGATTAGTAAGGGTTAAAGTGACTGGAAAAAGAATTTTCCATTAGGTTTTATGTCTTAGAACTCGCCCAGACAATTTTTATTCCGCATAAAAATTCACAGTCTAGCAATAGCTGCGTCATTTCTAGATGTTTGAAATAGTTTGTAGATACTTGTCGTTATAGAACAATTTTAGACGGTTACCTTCAACGATATCGATCTTAGACATTAAGCGACGACTTCCTTATCTGCAAGAAGCTCAACGGAAACCGTTCCCAAGTTTGTAAATCTAATTCAATGTCTTTGCCGGTATCGATACTTTCGCGAAAGGTACTATGTACCGTGTAAACTAAAGCGAGACGCACCGACAAGCATGTACACAGCTCCAGGTAGCAGTCAGCGACTCGATTTCGTCTTTCCTCTACCTTTACTCTGTCGATCGCGACAACGAGACCCGCAGCGCCTTGTGTTCCCTCGTTCCGACCGATCGCCGTCGCGTCTCATCGTTTTCTAGTTTAACGTTTAACGATTAAGTACTTTTGTAAGCGATCCACACCGAGCGGAAAACACGAGCCGTGCTTTTTCCCCCTCTTTCCTTCAGCGAAAAGACCACCGATCGCAGCGAATTCGCGCGTTCCTGATCCGAGGACTCGCGTCTAGATCGATCGTTCCCGAAGACGGTCACACACACACACACACACACACCGGATCGAGATCTTTCGAGCGAACTCCTTCTTCGTCGAAGTCTTCTGTATTTGCTTTTTACAAACCTTCGGTTCCCGCCGGTCGACGGAGCACAGTCGGTTCTTCATCGTCTCGGCGTAGCTGACCGCTTCTCCCGTCATCTGTAAATAAGTCATCGCGCGCGATCATCGTGTACATAACTTTTAGCATATTCGCGGAGACTCGACTCTCCATCGCGAACCCGCGAATCGTGAAGGACGATTTCGAAATTGCCGCGAGAACTTCGACGGACGATCCTCCGATCCCTTTGCCGCGAGAACCGATCGAGGGATCCCGTTTTGCTAGGATCCTGTGCACCAAAGAGGAACAATTCGAGGATCTTTGATTGCTTTCTGTTTCCCGAGAGGACACAACTCAGGCTCTCGAGCTGGCATTGTAATAGTTGAAGCTGATGTTCAAGCTGACGCTGAAGATGAAGCTGAAGCAGAAACCGATGATGAAGCTGAAGCTAAAATTATATGGTTGAGGCTGTTGCTGCAGCTGAAATTGTAATAGTTGAAGCTGATGCTGATGCTAAAATTATAGTAGCTGACGCTGATGTTGAAGCTGATGCTGAAGCCGAAATTGCTACTGAAGCTGAAACTAATGGAACTAATGCTGAAGCTGATGCTGAAATTGAAATAGTTGAAGCTGAGGATGATGCTAAAATTAAAATAGCTGAATCTGAAGCTGGTGCTGACATAAAAATAGCAGTGGCTGAAATTAAAATAGCAGAAGCTGAAGCTGATGCTGAAATTAGAATAGCAGAAGCTGAAGCTGATGCTGAAATTGAAATAGCAGAAGCTGAAGCTGATGCTGAAGTTGCAGTAGCTGTCCACTCCGCTTCCAGGTAGCAATTGTCAAACAATAGAAGTCCAGTGGACAGCTTTTATGATCTGAGTTGTCTTCTCTTGGAAAACAGATTATTCCTAGTTTTATAACATTGTTCAACCCTCTTGCATTGTTCAGGACAATTTGACCTATCCTTTTCCTGTCAATAGCCAATTGCAATACAGTAGATTATGTATGTATAGACTGCAAAATAATTGTTTATGATTCTCTTTAGTTTTTTCCTATTTTTAGACGTTTTTTCAAAACTATTTCTTAGTAACAGCGAATGGGCTTAGCTCTTAGAAACTGATTTTAAGATCGTTTTATCGCGGACCTGTCGAGCTTTTACGAGACAAAGATTTTTATTTTATCCTTTTTTTTTTGAAAAAAAAAGGCTTCGTATGATAATTAGACTGCAGATTTTATTTCGGTGTCTTTATCAACCCTTTGCTATTAAAGCAAACCAAAATTCGTTAAGATATATTGGAGAATTGCAAAGGGATACAATAAACATAAGCTTCCTTGTTCTACGAAGAACTTGTGAGCGAAAAGGAAGTTCTAATCGATGTAAGCGTAAAATATATCATAGTGGTTTTAAGGCATCGGAAGAATTTCAGAATATTGTTGCATTATTTTCCATTTATCGAGCCACTGAACGAAGAAAAGCGTCCGCAGTCTAACGATAATAAACTATAAAGATCCGTAACGATCGCAGAGAGGGGATGCTCGCGGATCCGTCGAAGTTCCGCGTGCGGCCGATTCGCATTTTAATTAATCCCCGCGGATTAGGGGATGGAATTGTGGTGAATGAAAACGGAGTAGTAGTTACGAGTACGCGCGCGCGCGCGCGCCCGTCAGTGTGTGTATGCGAGTTGAAAAACAAAGAGCGAGAGAAAGAGAGCGAAACGAAGCGTCGATGATCGATCGAGTGCGTGTGATTAATGTTTCCTATTAAAACCGAGAGAAAACAAAAGATCGAGTAACATGTGGACGATTACTTAACGCGAGGCGAGACTTGTAAATACGTAGGCTCATTTATAGCTGGTCAGTCGATCGTTTCGCGAACATGAACGAAACAACAAAAAAAAAAAAGAAAAAGCGGAGAGAATGCATGTGTGCGCGTGTGCGCGAGTGTGCATGAGTGTATAGCGGGTATCGGGAGCTCATTTCGAACGGGAGGCCAATGCGAGAGGGAGATCGAAAACGTGAATTACGCGTACGCATTTTTCTTGGAACGTTCACGTTTTCGGGGGTGGGCGGGGGTGGGGTGGGGGTGGTACACACGTTCTCGCATACGTGCGTCACGGTTTCTTTTTTCTCTGAACACGTTACGCGCGTCTCTAATCGGGAACAGTGAGGCGAGTAACGGAGGCTAGGTGATAATGCGTAAGTCGTGTAAGGTACCTACGGTTTATAGATAATGCGTAATTAAGCGACAAGTAAGCAAAAGAGAAAAAAAACACAAAATAATAAAAAAACTCCACGTATACTCCAACACTAGCGAATATGCCTTCATTAACGGAAAGTGGCTGGCACCGGGTTCCGCCCGGAACAATAAACTTGCGTTTGCCGGAGAACGACGAAGAGAGAACGTTACGGAGAGGGGGAAAACGACGATGAGACAAAATGCTCGCGAAAGAGAAAGAGAGATTTTCTTTTTTTCGTTTCGTTCCCCCGTCGCGCAAAACGGCCGGAAAACCAGCGGGTTCTCTTGTTCCCCTCGGTCACCGGCACCAGCATTTTTACCTCGCTCTTCCCGAAAAGCTGTTTCTTCTATTCCGTTTCTTTCGCTTGCTTTTTCCACTCGCGTTTCTTTCAGATTTCTCGAATTCCCGCAACGCATGCTCGCTCCCCCTCCCCCCCCCCCCCGGCTTCTGGAGAGACAGATCTCGCGGTACCTTCCCCCCTCCTCCGCGGATTGATCTTCCTGGTGTTTTCTCAAAAAACGACGTGGAATTAGCAGCGGTAGACCCTTAGCGAGAAATCGTTCGAAAGACTTTTCTTACAGGCTCGTTTTTGTACTGTTAGACTATCTCAGGTAAAGCGAATTCATTACTTCCGATAAGAACATGTGTACACTGTGGATCGCAGGTGATCGAGCTAACGATAATGTCTAGATAATGTCCGAAATCAATTAGACTGTGAGCATTTAATAATTTATTCGCCGGTGTCCGCTAAACAGATCCGAGTGAAATTTTGCTGGTGATCGGATTGCCGATTTTAACGAGCACACAGCCGGGCTGTCTTCGATTTATCATAGTCCGAGGCAACCGCCATACTGCAGAACGAAGTGAGAGTAACATCGAAATTTTTTTTTCTAATTTTATTTGTAAAGGAAAATTTCAGTGGAGAGCGTGTCTTCGATTTGGTTGCGGTAAAATTGTCTTGGAAAATCGGCACAAAGACGGACGATCGAATAATTTTGTAAACCAAGAAGTAATAATCAAATCTCCGGCTCAAATTAGGGAATTGTGCGAAATTTTCTGTCGTAGGAATTGCTGGCTAAAACAGCGAATTTACGGGAAAAAAAACATTCTGAAACGTCTGTTGAAATTCCCGAGTAATTCTGTGCAAATTGCTGCACAACAATTGTTACGTTACTATACAAACAAAAAAAAAAAAGAAAAAACGAGAGATCTGGTTACTGCGAACACACAATAAAATCTCCAACGCAAAGAGCAAAATTTTGTCGAATGTTCTTCTTGCATTTTGTTCCTTCTGCCGACGAAAACTGTGAATTTGTAAATAAAGAACCTCTCAACACACGATTCTCTTCTTTGTAACAATATTTCCTGCTGAAATCGATCAACGAATTTCCCGAGCACAAAGAATATTATTCAGCCAAATGATCTTCCTCAAAAAAACAACCGGAAAAATCAGAAAGTAAAAAGATCGATCGTGAACTTCGTCGAAAACGAAGAAAACCGATAACGTGGACGTGATTATGCTGTCGAGCGGTAATCTGTCTCTCCAAGAAGTCAGTATAATTTCCGATCAGTTCGTCCCGAGTCCAGATTGGCCAAGAGGGGGTACGGTACGCTGTTCTTTCTCGGTTTTGGGACTTTTCGAATTTTCCGCGTGTACAGCGAACGACTCGATCCGCGGATTAGATGTAAGCTCTCGACGAGGACGACGACGGTTTCTAATTAACGTCGTTGTGCCGTCGGTTTCCCCGGAGCAGAGGAGAGGGGGCAGAGGGGAGGGTGGGACGAAAAGGGGGGGAAAAACAATTCGGAGGACACGTGAGGCGACCTGTCGTTAGTAACTAAGAGGCCTTAATATATTGTGTTTTACGGCGGCGACACGCGTGTCGGTTCAACATTTAAGCGTAAACACGTACGATTAGAGTAGACGATATACATTGCAACCGGGATTGCACGGTTCGGCGCGAGTAATCGATAGTACGGGGCACGATCCACGAGATTAGATCTATCCGGGGACCCTGCGATCGACACGACCTTCCGCCGCGAGATCGTCCCTGTTCACAGAAAACATTTCGATAAATTGAATCGGCTCCTTCGAATAATTAATTGTTTCTGAAAGGTCTTGGGTGTGTTTTCATAGATTTTTCTTTTCGAGGACTGTTACGATCGATGGTGTAGGAAAACGCAGTTGTAATCTTCGGTGTACACTCGGCCGCGCGATCTCTTTCCGGTAATTTGATCGTTCGCCATCCGGGCGACGCCTCGTTCGATAAACTCGATCGGTTCCGAGCTCAAAAATGCCCTGCATCCTGCGGGAAACTTTCGAGAATGTTTTGCAGCTGTGCGGAATTTGTTTGGGAATGCGGCCCAGCGAAATTCTGGAACTTTGATAATTATTTGACGCGGTAAGGGCCGAATATCGAGCCCGAAGAATTTCACAAAATTTAAGTAATTTAATCGACGAAGTGGATGGGGAACTAGCGGCATCGAAACAGACTTCGTTTTCAGTTCTAAAGAAAAAGAAAAATCGAAACTGATCTAATGGGAGGAGACCTCCGATCGCAGGGTCCCAGAGTCGGTCATTTTAACCAGGCGGTTCATTCTGCGTCGATCGGGCCAGTTTAAAACAAAATAAAACGAAACAAACGTCGCGAGGTATCTTTGTTCGCGACTTGGGAGCAAAATGAACGCTCTTGACACCCTCCGCGTTCCAAAAATGATCGCGACCGACCGCTCAAGTTCCACTAACAGGCAACGCGTTTGTATGAATCCGAAATTCGCAAGTCCCTGGTCGCAAGTCGCCTAACTTCGATCGGTTTAAGGGACATCGACGCGGAATGACGACGAGCCGTCTATACAGACATCAGTTTTCCAGACATGTGTACTCGGCGAGAAACGGAAACAAGCGACAGGGACCTGGTTGATATCGTTCGCACGTGCCACGTTCACAGCGTATCTCATTCTAAAGAAGACTCTACCGGTCGTAGTTCTTCCCCTAATGAACAAAAAAAAAACATACACACACACACACACAGAAACAAAGGTGAAAAAAGAAAAACAGTTTGCGTCAGCACTGCCAGTTTGTCATTGTTAATCCGAGAGAGAAAGAGAGAGAGAGAGAGAAAAAGAGTTAGAAGACCGCGGCGCGGTACCCGTTCGATCTCTAGTAGCGAGGATTCCCGGAAAACTGAAACACTTCTCACAAGTTTTCTTTCACCGAGATACTTCCTCCGGTTCTGCGATCGATCGAGATCCAGATTCTCGGTGTAAGGCTCGCGCGTCCCTACGGGCTCGTCGAGCTCGATTGATCGCTCAAGGCCGTCTCCCCCACTCCTAGGGGAGGCGGTGGGCGGGGCTGCTCCGCCCAGTGACCTTGAGCCGGCAATTGATTCGCTCGCGAAAGATTCAGCGAGATCGTTGGAGGGAGAAAGAGAGAGGACGCTCTCGGAGAAACGGCTATAGTCTGCTTTCCGGAAGGAGAAGGCGCGTCATCGGTTACAAACAATTCGCATTTTTGTTATTCGGAATTTGCGACAGTGGGCTTTTATTCGATTCCACCCTTAAGCGGATTATTGAGAGGGTTGCCTCAATCCTCACACGATTCTCATAAACAGCCGTATTATAAAATATCCCGCCGTTTATTCATTTCTGTTTGACAATGGTTTCCGGAAAAACCGAATAAATGACATGTTAGGAGAAACTGGATTGTGAATTCTTTGGAGACTTTTATTGTGTTCAATGCTCAAAATTGAACCATCGAGGCTGCCGGTAATTATTTCAATTCGATCAATGTTTCGTTCGTGACCTTATATTTCAAATGAACATGTCGGATTACGACAAAATACGAATAAAAGATTCCACAGTAAAGGAAGACAGAAAATGGGTGAATTTTTAGGAATTCGAATGTGTATCAACTATTCCCAGATTTAGATAAACTGTTATTGCACCGCTGCTACTCAAGATAAAACGTTTAACGCGAAGCTTCTATTACAAACTGTAGACCAAATTACTGCGAAGCGCCACCGTCTCTAAATTCCACAAAAATGTGAATTCGCGAGATTGTCGGACCCTTTCAGCGGAAGCAGAGTACAGCAAGTTAACCTGTATAAAGTCGAGTATTAGGAGAGAAAGAGAAAGAGAAAGAGAGAATAGTCGGGAGAGCGGTGTCAAGCACCATTGTTAACACTCGCGAGCGATGTAAATATTAGCGTGTAACCTCGAGAGAATTCGCGTACCTTGAAAGTAGCCCGAAGCCTTTTCACAATTAGCGGTAAAAGAGTGGGGGTAAAAGACAGTTTTGGGAGGGGACAGCATCGACGTAACCCCCGTCAGAATAAAACGGAGATGTAAGCTGAAATCCGTGGTACCGGTTGCACGAAACCAGGCACAAATGACAAAAAAAAAAAATAGGAGACAGACCTCAAGAAAGCATTGTTGTACATATAGCTAGGACACTAGGTGTACTCTTCGATCCGATAATGGTTCTAAGGTTTTACTCGTGTTAGCGACTGTACTTAAGCGGGGAAAAACTCGGCGACCTTTCCGATTCGCCGGACGCACGTGTATTTTTTAGACTAGGATTCCGCGGTGGGTTCGGAGGCTCGCGTCACTCTTTCTCGTTTCTCGATCGCGACCGATCGACACGGTTCCCCTCGCTAATCTTCCATTCTCTAGCCCTAAGCGAACCACACGAACAAACGAAACAGAACAAACGCAAACACGAAACAGAAAATCTAGAGTTAAGGACACGTTCGGGAACGCCCGCGATTTTCTCGATTCTCACCGGGGTTTTCTTACGAGACGATTAGAAGGAGGCACGCGGGTGGAAAGTGGATTTAGGATCTAGGCTCGACGATCCGGCACTCCTCGATCCAGGATACGATCCCAGCCGCCCTGGCGCCACTCAGGAGCGAGGATATATTTTTTTCATGGTACCAACGACACGGTTTTACTCGCAGAACCCTGTCGATGACACCTAAATCTTAGCCTGTCCCCCGAATAGACGACAAAGGGAATGAAACACTTTGTTCCCTCGAACTCGCGATCCAACGGTGATCGAAGCGAGATCGTTGATCGAAGCCCTTGATCGAACGTTCCCCGAGGACTCGTTCTTATCGAGTGTATCGCGCGATTATGATATCGAATTCGTCGCGAAACTAGACAACCCCAAAACTCCTCCGTGACAATGCTAAGAACACTGTCAACCTTCGATGCTCTAGCATAATCGCCAGATGAGGGGAGGGAGCACGGATTGAGGGGTTAAAGTTTTACCCTCACTCTGCCAGTCACGTGACAGATACGACAGAGACGAAGCGCGTCACGTGACCGGTCCACGGCGGAAGCGTGGGGGAGTAGCGCGGTGGAAGGGGAAATTGGAGTGGGGGAACAAGTCTTGGTCTGGCGACTATGCGCTCTAGTTCAGTGCCGGGCGCGTTCGCCTCAATTTAGGCGAAACCGGCCCCAATATGGCGCCCATCGACCCCCTCCAGTAAGCGACGTTCCCGTGTGGCAACGAGGACGTTTTTGGTGGGGGAAGCGAGCGTTCGAAGGGCCCCGACCGTGCCCGGCACTGCCCTAGTCAGCGACCTTGAGCCCGAAGAGACTGCATAACCGATTAGGAGGCGATTAGGTGGGTCTGTGTCGAATAAGAGCCTCGAGGACTCGTTCGAATCGAAACAAACCCCGCGATTAATCGGATCTCGGCGATCAAGGCCGAGTTTTGTATATAGAGACACCGGAGATTTTGCGAATGATCGCAGCTGCGCGATCGGCGGGCGTGTCAAGGATTCGTTTTACAATGATCGCGACCTTCCAGGGGGCGGAACGCGAAATTCACGGCCAAAGTAAATTTTAGGGACGCTCGTATGCCTTCTACACGTGAGCGCGCGCACACACACACACGTACGTCTACACCGAATTCTACGTTTCAAGTGCGCCGCCACCTAGACTCGGGTTTTGCTAATTATCCTCGCGAGGATTCCCTCGTTAGCGGGACTTCGGGCGTGGCGAGACGCTAGAGAGGAAAGTCGAGGAGTAAGAATGGGCGAGAAAAATTGATTGACATTTCCGAAGGAGTTTGTACTGATTTATTCGGTCTTCAGGTTGATCTTTAGGTTGATGACGAGTTGTGACTGAGTCGGTGAGACGCTAGGGAGCAGTGTACGCTGTTTTTTTAGTAGGAAACGATTTTATATTGATTTAAAGTGTCTTTAGGAGGTTCTTTGGATTAACGATGAATTATTCTGGAAATTTTTTATGATTAGTCGATGATACACGAGACGCAAACGAGGAAACAGTGTTAGTTCTGTTCAAGTGAAATGAATAAGTGTTTTCCATAACTGTTTCGCCCTTATGCCATCGTTTATAAAAACACAGAAGAATTAGGATGATTTTGACAATTTTCTTACACCTTAAAAAATTATACGTGGCGAGTTTCAGCCCCATCAATTTCCTCGTTGAAATACGATAGTATTCCTTGTATTTTCACAAAGAGATAATTAAGGGTGGCAACCATGACTGCATAAAAATTCTCTTGGAGAATGAAAAAGCCACCCCTTAGGGGCGGAGAGCACTCCAATATTTCTCTCTCGCAGAGATAAAAGTAGAACGACTTATTTTGTTCTTTTACAGTAAAAATAAAACGAGACCATTGATGTGATCTCGAAATGTTTTCACAATTTTCTCGTCCCCGAGAATTCCGCAGGGTGGGTTTCACCCCGTTAAAAGACGATAACGTTCTTTGTATTTTCACAAAGAAATAATCAACGGATGACAAGTTCGACTGTATAAAAACACTGTATAAAAATGCAACTGGGGGTTCGAAAAGGCCACCCCTTGGTGTCGTGACCCGTCGATGTTTCTCTCTCGCGGAGATCGTCTCCGATCCGCGCGATCTCGCACGGGGATCGACGCAGATCTTCGGATCGAAGCCCGCCAGAAGATCGTCGGTACGGCCGCGTGTATTTATCGAGCAACCACCCGGACGATTAGGGTGGTTCCGTGTATCATACTACGAGGAGTTGTTTACTTGTAGGCGAAATAGGGGGACGAAGTAGAGAGGCTGATCTCCGCCGTGTAATTTTTATAAATAAACGAGTAATTGTAAACAGTACAAGTTCGTCGTAAACGCAGCGTTGATATTACAGTAGAGAGCAAACACACGTCTTGTAATATATTATGTAAGGTATGAACGAGTGCGAGAATGATCGCGAGCGAGAGAGAAAGAGAGCGAGTGCCGGGACGATTTTCTGGCGGGAGATTCGAATCGGAGGACAGAGGATATTTTTGAAGAGGTTTCTCTCGGCGAAATGAGAACTATTTAAACGATGTAAAAGAAAAAAAAAATAAAAAGAAACGAAGAAAAAAGAAAATAGCTGCGGAGGTCGGGTCTGTCGATCGAGCGATCGATTTCGAAGCTCGGGGGTGTCCGTGCGGATCGCCGGTGATGATCGAGAAATCGTTCCCTTCGATAGGGGTTCTAGGAGGCACAGGTGATAAAGACTCTCGTGGCCGTCGACGACGGTGCACGCGCTTGTAAATAATTACGGGACGATTGTAAAGAAGAGCAAAACGGGGGGGGGGGGGGGGGGGGGGGGGATTGGAGAAAGAAGCATTACCGGTAAATGAAAATTACGTGTCGATGCCTATATCTCTGTTTAATCTACGGTGACGAGATGGAGGAAAGCAACTATTGCTGATCACTATTAACTAATAACTAAACGCAGTTTATTCTATCTGTGTGTGTCGGTTTCGATTGGACATAGATTTTGTATCACCCTTTTTCTCCGTGTATGGTGTGTAGCCGGGGGTCGATCTCGAGGGGGGGCCGCGGGCAAAACCCCGTAGGAGCCCGTAGCACAGATTTTTTCCGCGGCAATTCGAAACGGACTGTCGCGCGGACGTTCTGACATTTTTGTATACGATTACACGCGCGCGCGAACTCGTTCGGCGGACTCGGAGAGGCGAGATCTCGTTCGAGAATCGACGAGCCGATTCGACGCGGTAGGATCCGGAGTCGTTTTCTCTCCCGCGTCCTCATCGACATCGACCCCTTTGGATCGTAGATTAAATCGTGTCTTTCACAACTACTATGTAGTCCTTGTAAATCGATTTGCGACAAACGGAATCGCGTTTCTTCGAAACTAGCAATTTTTGACGTACAACCGACGGGGACCGACGATCGGCGAACCTTGTCGGTCCCCGCCAGACGGAATTTCAACGGACTATTCGATGTAAGCTTTCGATCAACGCGCGGTCTTGATCGCAGTCGATATTTAAAAGATTTATCGTGCACATGTCGTAGATGTGTCTACGCACCGGGCGATCGAGGCCAGTTTCGAGACCGAGCGAAGGGAAACATCGGCTCGCTGAGATTTTAGCCTCTCTCAAGAGTTTTGTTCTGGATCGAAACAATTATTGAAAACCTGGATTGATCCTTAAGATTAGCCCTTAAGGTCAATCCTTAACGCTCCAGATCGAGCTGTAAAATTAACCCTTAAGTGCACTTTTGAACTGCAACTCCCTTGTATGATTTAACATTGATTTTTACCAGATTGGTAAGTGGAAGTCGATTTTGTCCTGTAGTAATAGAATCATTGTGAGACAGAAAAGAATTAAATCTAATTTTTTAGACAGTTATATTAACTGTTTTATGGAATAATTTTTTGCGTTCAGGAGAAGGACAGAAGTGTTCGCTTAAAAGGGTTAACGTTTTGTGGAACAAATTACATGGATTTGCGGTGCGTTTGCCACTCTGCAATTGCGAGAACATCCAGAGCCTGTTAGGAGACGTTATAAACATGACAAGATTGTTTAATCTTTGTTTTCTCACAATGAGTTGTTTAATTTTCCGTTTCGAAAATGAGAGTTTCGAACGATTCGGTAGCGAAACTGGTTTCGAGGCCTCGTTTTCTCTGGTACTAGCTGTAAAAACTCGTTCGTGGATTATTAATTAAGCGCGTCGACGATCCTCGGACGAAGAATCGAGCGGAAAGAGAACGAAACTCTTCCCCGTTGAAGATTCTTCGGCGAGAGACCGGCGCGAGATCGATCGATACTTCTCGATGTATGGCACACAGTTATCGTCGTAGAGTCGAACCACACGGACAACAAAAGACAAAAATATGAGAGAGAGAGAGAGAGAGAAAGAGATACACACACACACACGAGTTTGTAGTCGATTCCAGCCTTTTTCCGATTTCCGAGCGGCGTCCGATTGTCGGGCGGATCAATTTTCTGAAGGATAATCAAACCGCGGGAACTCCGAATCAAAACGAATCACTGATACACAGGAGGAAGTTGTAATATCGGTCACAGACACACAAGAAGACACACGAACACACTAGCACACGCGTACACACACCTTCTCCAAGTAATGTTTAAGGCGAGACGATTAAACTTTCCCGACCAAATCTCGATCCGAACGATTTCTGTCGTTCGAACAGGTGAACGCTGCCGATTGTCACGCGACTCAGAAATAAATGTTTCTTTCAATAGCGAACGACTTGTGACCTGTTCTGATAAAAAAAATGTCGGAATGTGAATTGTACAGAATTGATTTTATCGAGCATGTTTCTCGCGAACGAGCGTTTCTAGAAATTAGCTTGCGACCTCGACTCGTTCGTTTTCGTTGCATTCGCGTTCTACGAACGATTTCGAACGGCGCCTCTGTTCGACGTTTTGTAAATTTTGAAAATTTGTACAGGTTCCGATCTTCGTCACGAATTCACGTTCGGCATTTTGATCGCGACACTCTTCGCTGTATTCTCGCTCAACAACATTCGATTCGAATAACTCTTCGATCTCCGATCTGCATTCCCAACGATTCAATGCAAACAACAAAATTAACAGACGCATCTCACGAATTTTCGTACGAACGCTCCACTTCCGTCGACGCACGGCGTCGAATTTTTGCTAATAACGGTCGTACGATGTTCGAAATGTCCAACTGAAAATTGTCTCGTTGGAGCTGACGAAACAGAGATCGCTTGAACGAATTAGGTTCGCGAGATTCTCCGGATTAGATCGCAAGGGAGGCGTCGTTGAGAAAAATCGAGACCGAGAGATCGGTCTTTGAATACGAGCGACACGATCGATCGAGAGTCTCGATTTTTCGCGAGCTCGTATCCGAATGATCCCGGCGTATAAGCGATCGGATAAACAAAAAACACACACAGCAGACAATTGTGTCGCGCAAAAGCACCCACACGGACCCGAAAGTTTAATCGGCCGGACGAAACTCGAAATTTTCGAAGGAGATCGGCGTTCGGACGAGGACGAATAATATGGAGGAAAGCGAACGACGACTAATAGGGACAAAAAAAAAACAAAACAAAAATACCAGAGCATTGAAGACTGGCAATCAAAACTAACGTAGGCAGATTTAACGAAATAGCCGAGGATCGGCGACCGCGTCCGACGGGATCGCGCGCGCGCGCGGCCTTGTCGTCGACTAATTAATTCGAAGGAAATTCGAGATTTCGGGACTAGAATTTGTTCTTGTCGAGCGTAGTGGCTGAGGAAAAACTGAAAGGAAAACTGTTCTACCGGTTCCAAGACGATGTAGTCTAGAAGAGTTCTGCGGATAGTCGAATATTTATTTTTGAATAGTAGAGAAAAAAAATTCTTGGGCGACGATCCTCCGTCGGACGCGGACCAGCGGATCCGCCGGCACGAACTAATTGCAATTCTGTGCAACTCTCCTTCGTAAAAATGAAAGCAGAAAAAAAGAAAAACAAATAGATCGTACAGTTTTGCGAGTAAAATGCGCGTCTAATGTAACGCTAGTGAGTAGATAGGTAGGTACCTGCATTTCATGAAATTTAACATGCTTGAATAGCTCCTCAATAAATCGTTATACATGTTTTGATAAAAAAAAAAAAAAACAACACTGTGTGTGGCTCGTTTTCTTTAATATTCCTCTCTCACCGGAACTCGTTCTTTCGCCGATGTTCCCGCCTGTCGAATCTTCCAATAAATTTGCACGAGGTTTCTAAGGCGGCCTTTGTTTCATTTAACCATCCCCTAATCATCCGGCGGCGATTGCTCGGCGCGACGACCAGGTAAGTGACCGAGTCGTTTTATATAAGTGGCTGCGAAAGTTTGATTAATCAGTTGTACAGTTACCGCATTTTCTACAATTCCATCCCAACGTTTTCATTAAATATTTTATGATCGGTTTCGTTAAATTAGACCGACGCAAATCAAATCTATTTTATAGCTGGATAATGGACGCATTACAAAGTAAATTCTTCACATTAGAGTGCCGCAATCAACATTTTTATGCGTTCTACAGGCTGTCTCATTTCGTCCTACAATTTTATCACAGTTTTGGTACTCAAGGTCACGACTTAAATATATTCAAATGGGATTTTTCAGCCGCTACAACTAAAAGAAATTACTTTTCTGTGGTACTCCACCTTCTATACTATTTAAATTGTGCCATGAATATTTTTTGTGCCAGAAATAGCACTACTTAGGAATAAAGGTGACATTTAGGCGGCCTCCTATAGCTGAGACACTCTGTATACCTGAATAATGGACAGGTAGTACGTAATCTTTTAAATAGAACGAAACAATCAATATTTATTTCCATTTTGCAGTTCATTAACGGACATCTCTATAGACTACATTTCTGAGTGCATCTTTTCGTCCTACAATTTTATCACAGTTTTGGTACCCAAGGTCACGACTTAAATATATTCAAATGTACTTTTTCAGCAGCTACAACTAAAAGAAATTATTTTTCTGTGGTACTCCTCCTTCTATACCATTTAAATTGTGCCATGAATATTTTTGTGCCAGAAATGGCTCTGCTTAGGAACAAAGGTGACATTTAGGCGGCCTCCTATAGCTGAGACACCCTGTATACCTGAATAATGGACAGGTAGTACGTAATCTTTTAAATAGAATGGAACAATCAATATTTATTTCCATTTTGCAGTTCATTAATGGACATCTCTATAGACTACATTTCTGAGTGCATAATTTCGTCCTACAATTTTATCACAGTTTTGGTACCCAAGGTCACGACTTAAATATATTCAAATGTACTTTTTCAGCCGCTACAAATAAAAGAAATTACTTTTCTGTTGTACTCCACCTTCTATACTATTTAAATTGTGCCATGAATATTTTTTGTGCCAGAAATAGCACTACTTAGGAATAAAGGTGACATTTAGGCGGCCTCCTATAGCTGAGACACCCCGTATACCTGAATAATGGACAGGTAGTACGTAATCTTTTAAATAGAATGGAACAATCAATATTTATTTCCATTTTGCAGTTCATTAACGGACATCTCTATAGACTACATTTCTGAGCGCATTCCCGGAGTGCATCAATTAACATTCTTACCCCTTTTACAGTTCAATAACGGACACATATGCAGTTCCGAACAGAATTATATTTCACTGCAAAAATTAATGAACGCTCGATCCTTCGACCGGCAGTTGTTATGGTCCCCGGGCCCCGTTAATATTTCTTTTTTCAGCGGATTCGCATATCGGAACGAGGACGGAACACTCAGGCAAGCCTGAAAGCGTTTCGGCGATCGGCTCGCGGAAACGCGCGGAATTCCGGAGCGCAGAAATCAGCCGATGAGCAAGAACGACGGCAGAAATTGTTTGGCGCGGGTTAAAACGGGGATACTCCGGCAATCGGCGCACCGGCATGCCGATTGGCAGTCGGGACATTCGCGACAAATGCCGGCGGGGACGAGACGTCGCAGCCGGGGAGATTCTAATCGGCCTGTCGGACGCCATAAGTTACGCTGTTAAGGGGCCACGGATAACGGCCGAGAAACTAATAAGGCCTGATGAAACTGTTTGCAATGCTGATTAATGATAAAGGGAAGCGGCCTCTTAGGTTACGCGCGGGCACAGCTCTCGGAGCCCTTATTCTTTGCTCGACGATATGAAAGGGTTGCGCGTTCAGTGACACTTTTCGGGGTGCTCTGGCGGCGATCGAAAGTACAAATGGGCTCACGATGAACGTGACAAATAATGACTAATAATTAGGGGTGTGCGAGAACCCGATGGTCGGAGAGAGTCGGGAAGAGGTCGAGTCGGGTCGGGTCGGGTCGGGTTCCCGAAAGTTTCGAGGATATAACATGTGACACCCTGGAAAATAATTCGTGATGGACAGCATTCTTTCAGTTTACAATAGATAATTATACTTATTATTTACCCGTGCCTCATTTCTATTCCATATATTCCGAATTGTATTTTATAATAATTAAATAAGTAAAAAGTAAAATAACATAATTTGCCGAAAACAGCTACAGTAAAAAACCCCAAAATCATGAATGTATTCATTGAAACGAATATAAATGGTTAGTGGATCCTCGGAATTTTCGGAAATCGCGATTCTTTAGGGAATCCCGATTATTTCGAGAATCTCGAATTTTTCGGGTACCCGTCCCGAACCCGATATCTCGGTTTCTCGCACATCCCTACTAATAATGTGTTGAACAGCTGGACCCAGTTTCGCCTTTCACTGATCGCTCGTAGATCTCCGACGGCAGGCATTTGGCCTTGATCGTCACGCTATGTTACGCTATGCCTTTGTTCTAGACATTTTACGTCTTAAATAAGTAAGTAATCAATTAAAAATGCATACCACCGTGTTTGTACATGTCTCTGCTACGTCCTTTTTTCGATACGAACACTAAATCTCTCGAAATTAAGAGAATCTCTCAGCGGCAGCCATCTTGTGACGTCGTACTTGCTTCAGAATTCGAATCTTCTGCCGAATATTACAAATTACTCCACGGTGAGGTAGAAATTCGCGATTTGGGCTCTATACAGATTGGACTTTTAGGAAACACAATTGACCGCTTGTAAACTGCTCATTGCAATGTTGAAGCGGAAGTTTGTTTAGATTTTGACCGTTGCATACGTATATGGATTTCAAACCATGCCGGCCCCCTTAACAGTTCTTTTTCGGTGTACCGTTTTGAAACTGACCGGGCGGGCAGGCCCGAGGAGGGCCCAGCGGGGAATTCCAGCTGGTTAATTCAGTCCGAAACGGATTTCTACGCGACCTGCCTGTCGACGACACCGTCGGTGATGTAAGCAAATGTTTACAAGAGGCGCGGACGATAAGAAACGCGTTCCTCGCGCGAAAAACGAGATGGCCGACCGCTTTTTTCTTCAGTCTTCTCCCAACACGCGTCGCGTGTCCCGTGAATCCGCGCGATACAAGCGTGCTAGTCTCATTGACGAAGCTCATTAGTAAATCTATAACCTGTGGTCGGTATCTATAAATTTTAAACAATTTTTTTATCGTGCTAAAGGCCGAAGAACATTTTAAAAATCGGTAATTCGACTTCAACACGCCGCCATTTTGTAATTAATCGAGATTTTTTCCGATCGGTAGAAAGTCATGGTGACCGTCGAGATCCATGTTCCCAAAACATGCTCTATAAAAAAATATGTAGCTCATGTAATTTTGATTATTCTCTCTTGACGAAAATCGCACGTGTACTTCAAATTCCGCTAAATATGTGTGCGAAATTCCAATACGAAAGGTTCGATGGTTTTTCTGGAAAAAGTTCCTAAAACTTCACTAAGAATTCCTAGTTCTCAACTAATAATTCTTCAGCCCGGATCGTGAAAGTTTATGCAAATTTGCGCTTTCACAGGCGAATCGTATCCCGGCGTGGACACTCGAAGCGGAGAACCATCTCATCAAAGGAGCAACTTCTCAATCTATTAATTCTGAGTGAACAGTATGTCCTGCACACGGTTTTATTAATCAGGGACGTCCAGCACCGTGTTATTTCATACTTATCCGGTTTTGCCTTGGATGCTCATTTTCAAAGTAGGAACCTCCCAAGTTACCTATTCATGTTTCCATCACGTTAATCTTTTAGAAACGTGAATGCTGACATTTGACCGAGTTGGAAATAGAAAATGAACTTCAGTCCGCGGAACTGAAGTCGTAACGAGATTGCTATGGTCGCAATACTGTATTCTGAGTGTATAACATTCGCATTAATATCGAAGAGGTGGCAAAAATCCAGAAAGTGTTAAAAAATGATTGTCATCCTTCACAACACTGTAAATGTTCGCGACGGTTGCCGCACGAGTTTCCTCAAACTGTCGGCATCGCAAAATTGAAATCTGCTTGGCTCGTCAAACACTAACAAGATCGCAACAAGATAAGATACGCCGGTAACAGTCGAAACCTCTTCGAAAACAAGTTCTGCAAGTCAGCTATTTCAAGTTCTGGTTAGTTACACTTTGCACCGTGCATAATAACAAAAGTCGCGTGAGTCATCGAGCACCGCCATATGAAATTCAAATTGTAGGGAATTGCGAGGCGGTCGGCTTTCGGGAAAATCGTAGTCGATGCTCGATGATCGACCGTAGACAGCGAGCGCTCTGCATGTACGTTCATAGTGGACGGCCTATTATCGTTCCATTGACAAAACGAGTTTCCGCGGCCGCGTGCTGACGCAAGCGAGTGTTTACGATCGACACGTGCTTCGCGGACAGAAGAGCCGAGACTCTCAGTAACGCTGCGAGCGTTTCGCGATCCGCTCGTCCTCGCATTCCACGCTGTTCGAGCACAGCGTCGAAAAAACGCGACACCTTGTCCCCGATCAGCTGGGAGCCAGTGGGAGACAATTATCGCCGGGATAGTGATCGCGAGTGCCTCTCTGACCCAACTTGGACCTGCCTAGGACGAGAAGAAGAGGATCCGATCGAAAAGAGGAGGATTGCCAATTTGAATTCACTCCAAAATCGCCACTGATCCAAGCTTTCAAGAATTCTTTATGGTTTTCCTTTGAAACCGGCCAGTGTGATTTATCGGTCGAGATGGTCTGGTTAAGAGGATTCTAAGAATTCTTCCAAGATCCAAGGTCTATTAAAAAAGATTCTCGTCAGGAACCCTTCGAGAACTTCTCTTGAGCTTACTGACCTAGTGGTCCATTTTTTCAAAGAACAACATCTACCTGAAAGGACTCAAAAATCTTCACAACAACCTTCACTTCCAAGCTTAACTTTCACAGATCCTACACAATTTTCTTTCAAAATGGCCAATGTAGTCCGTTGATCGAGGTGGTCTGGTCGAGAGGATTCTTCGAGATCCATAGCTCACTGAGAAAGGTTCTAAAGCCGTCAGAAATCCTTCGAGAACTTCTCCCAAGCTCGGTGACCTAGTGCTCCATTTTTCGAAGACGAAGATCTATCTAAAACAACTCCAAAATCTTCGCGAAACTAATCTTCACTATTTGCTCCAAACTTTCAAGAATTCTTCACGGTTTTCGTTCCAAGTGTGCGAAGTCATTCGTTGAGACAGGTCAAAAGGGTCAAACCTTTCTTAAAATTAAAGACACTTGCGGCGGAAAACGGATTCGAAAATCTTAACTTCCGCACTTAGCTTTCGTCGAGACGGTAGCCGAAAGGATTCTGAGATTGCTACGAGTTCTTCAAGGTCCACATTTTACGCAAAAAGGTTCTAAAGTCGTCGGGGTTCCTGCGAGAGCTTCTTTCAAGCTTGGCCACCTAGTGCTTTATTTATCAAGGAAGGAGGTCTGAAAGACTGTAAAGTCTTCACTGTTCTTTTCTAAACTTAGAGATGTTCTCTGGTGTTCCGTTCGTCAAAGAAGATGAACTCCCCCGAGGAACTACGAGTGTTTCAAGGATTTTCTTTCGAAATGAACAATGTGGTCGTAAAGGTGGACTAATTAAAAGGATCCTAAGAACTCAGGAATCCTTCAAGAGCTTCTTTCAAGATTTTAGTGGAATAGCGTTTCACTCATTAAGGAAGATCCGTGGAAAAGAACCGTCAAATCTGTGCGACTGCAGGATCTTCTTGTCGAAGAAAACAAATCCTCGAAAAGGAACTTTAAAATCTTCACGATCCTGTTTCGAACTTGGCATTCCGGTGCTGGAGTTGTCAAAGAAGACTAATCACCAAAAAATGTACTACAGTCTTCGAGGTGTGTTTCCAAACTTAGCAACTTGGTGCTTCAATCGTTGAAGGATACTCTCTCGAATTTAGCAACCTTCTTTAAAAATCTTCTAAAAATTGTTAATATGCTGTTTTGATTATCGAAGAAGGTAAAATGCCACAAATAGTCCTGAAATCTTCACGATCCTCTTTCGGGAACATCAATCTAGTGCTCCACTGCGAGAATGAGACAAAATTGCCCTGAAATCTTCACAGTCCTTTCTCCAACAAACCAACAACCTGATACTTAAGTCGTCAAACAGGACACATTACCAAAAACTGGCCCAAAATCTTCACAATCCTCTTTCGGGAACATCAACCTAGTGCTCCACTGCGAGAATGAGACAAAATTACCCTGAAATCTTCACAGTCCTTTCTCCAACAAACCAACAACCCGATACTTGAGTCGTCAAACAGGTCACATTACCAAAAACTGGCCCAAAATCTTCACAATCCTCTTTCGGGGACATCAACCTAGTGCTCCACTGTGAGAATGAGACAAAATTACCCTAAAATCTTCAGAGTCCTTTCTCCAATACACCAACAACCCGTTGCACGAGTCGTCAAACAGGACACATTACCAAAAACTGCCCCAAAATCTTCACAATCCTCTTTCGGGAACATCAACCTAGTGCTCCACTGCGAGAATGAGACAAAATTACCCTAAAATCTTCAGAGTCCTTCCTCCAACACACCAACAACCCGTTGCATGAGTCGTCAAACAGGACACATTACCAAAAACTGGCCCAAAATCTTCACAATCCTCTTTCGGGAACATCAACCTAGTGCTCCACTGTGAGAATGAGACAAAATTACCCTGAAATCTTCACAGTCCTTTCTCCAACAAACCAACAACCCGTTGCTGGAGTCATCAAACAGGACACATTACCACAAACTGGCCCAAAGTCTTCACAATCCTCTTTCGGGAACATCAACCTAGTGCTTCACTGTGAGAATGAGACAAAATTACCCTGAAATCTTCACAGTCCTTTCTCCAACAAACCAACAACCCGTTGCTCGAGTCATAAAACAGGACACATTACCAAAAACTGGCCCAAAATCTTCACAATCCTGTCTCAAACCGAAATCAACCTATTGCCGCACTGCAAGAAGAAGACGGGCCACAAAAATTGCTCCGAACTCCACAGCAAGGCGAAGCCCGTTTACCGAAGACATCCTCAAAATCCTCTGTCCAAACCTCGTGAATCGACGTCCGCAAATCGAAGCACCTCGGAGAAGTGCGTCGCAGCGAGTGCGATTACTGTGATTAGTGTGGCCATCCTGATAGGAGGAGGTCGCGTCCAAGGTGAAGGAACGCGTGTCCGGTCGTGTCCGCGTGTGTCCGATCGGTCTGCATCCGGCCGGTCGTTTAGCACCTGATATTCGCGGGGCACGCGAATTCCTCGCGCGTTAATTGGCGGCTCGGCCCGCGATCGGCAACCGCCATAAGCTCTCGCTATCGCGGACAGAAGGCGGCGAAACGCTGGCGACAGTGATGTAACGGTGGAAAATAAAGCGGTGACTCGCGTGGATATTGGTACCGTGTGCTGGCGCACGCGTAAACACGTGCTAGCGGACGCTGCGGTGTCCGGCGGCGGACTTTCCGCGAATTTCGGTGGCAGTTTTTCGAAAACCTCGATCCGGCCGGGCAGCTCGCGATCCGCCGATCGATCGCCGACCGATCCGCTCCGGTTTCCCCGCGAAATTTCGCCTGGGACTCGAGCCGCCGAAGCGGGATTCGCGGCGAGCAGCTTCGACGCGAAATCGCGAACGCAACGCGTTCTTCTCCTCGATGAAGGACGATCGACGAGGCGTCAGCGACTGGCAGGGATTCTGCTGCTGCGGAAAGGCAAGTAGATCGTTCTGCCGGACCGATGTTTTGAAAAAGAAAAACATTCCGGCCGGGCTACGTCAGATTCTATTTGCGGCCGCGGCAACCTCTTGACACTCATTAGCGTTTTCGAGTTGCCGCCGCGGACGGGTCAGCCTTATCACGCGTGTGGATCGCGACCGGCAGCGTGTCCTCAACCGTTCGAACTGTTCGATCGTTCTTTCATCTCGTGTGAACGCCCCGGTGACGGGCAATCGCGGGTTCAAACTCCGACTGCCAGACCAACGAGAGTGTCGAAGCTTTTTGGACTTTTTGGAGACAGATTTATTTTGATGGCCTCAGATTTCTTCGTGCCGCTTCGCTGCCGATCTTTGTGGAAATTTCGTGGCTTGTAGAAAGGAATACCAAGACGCATTTGTTGGTGTTATTAATTTTTATACAGACTTTTTCGAATTTCTGTACTTCAATGGTGGAAGAAAATTATAAAATGCGATTCGAAAATGGTCTCTTCTCAAACTTAACTGATCATAAAAATTGATAGACTGCAGGTTTTACGCATTTATGGCAAATACGAGTGTTTTCTTTCAACCAACAAAAAGATTACAAGAATTTAAGGGTAACGATATATTTCTTAATAAAACCACCAAAGAGAGAAATCAGTTCCTATTTTCGGTGTCTCGGAATTAATGCGAACGATTTTTACTTCGCTTAAAGTCGCGGAAAGAATTTTTCCTTCGATCCGTTCGTGATCCTAAAGAGCCCAACAACAGCAGAAGGGACAGGGGCTGTTGGGTAAAGGCGTTCAATTTTCTTCAGCGTGCGAAAGATCGCTAGGAGGAAAACGAAAGCAACTGTACGGAACTGTACGGAATAAATTGGAACAGGATTCTTCTTGGAGCGAGAAACACAGCGTTTCGAACGGAGAAAAATCATCCTCCGGGTGAACGAACTGCGAGCCCGCTGAAACCTCGGACTTAGCCTCGATCATCGAGCCCGTCCGCGGGATGTTGTGCGACGAAACTTTATATTCGCGAGCCTGAGACGGTAATCCATATTACCGGGGCATTACTGTCAACTCGTCTGCCGTTCGCTCTAGGGCTTCTTCAGTTTCCTGCGGTTTATTTCAACCGTGACTTCCCGCGCGCGTAGTTCCCGTGCGCTCGTCCACCCACGCGCCCGGAAAAATCGAACGAGATCTTCCGAACGATACTCCTCGTAACGGTCCTATCAACGAAAAAGGAATTTTTTCCCGGGTGGTGCCGAGTGGGAGTAACTTCAACCGCGACACGGTATTTCTCGAAGGAAAGCGCGGTTATTCGCAGAGCAGGCGGTGATCGTCGTACTCTCCATTTTAAAAGAATTTCGTTGCAATCATTTCTCTTAAAAATTTCCTTCGCGCCACTGCGCAAAGTGGTGCCACCTGTCAGTGATGGATTAAATTTGTTAACCGGGAGCTCGATTTTTGTAATGCAGATTGTAATTGTGAGAATCAATTTTTCTAGCTTCGGAGGAAGAAGAATATAAGGCACGCCGATCGCGAACGCGGTATTGTTAAAGAGAACAGCGTTTGTCAGAGATCGCGGAATTAAACTGACGCGCAGGATCGAAGCGCAGGATAAAAGTTCCATAACCATCGGGATCGTGCCAATTAAGCAAACCGAGTGGTTCGCAGAGGCGACTGAACTTTCGATCGGACCCGGCCGCGGCTGAAATACCAACGCGATAATAAACAGCAACTTTCTCGGAGCAGGTTTCGGCGGTACGATGACGAACAGAGGAGCCGATTGTGAGGCGAAAATTCAGAAAGCCAGCCGACCCGTCCGCGCGCTCGATCGCCATTCCTTCTGCGGCTAAGTAGACGTCGAGGACTTCCGGTTCAGCCATGGGGAACGGGCCTTCGTGCTGTCCGCATCGTAAAAAGGTGAGTTCTTCCTCTTCTTCTTTCTTACTTGATCGCCCCTTCTCTTTTCACCAGCAACCTCTCGCGCTGGGGAAGATATATTGGCGATCGATGCTGCAAATATTGATTACCTCGCCTTCAAGTATGCGCTCTATAGCGAACGACGAGAGCACGGTTTTATGAATCTCGCTCCAGCTGGTAATAGTAGCTTGATCTCGGAGTGCGAGGTCGCTCTGCGAGGTGGCGGCACTTGCATAGCGCGTGGGACGTGCGATTGTTATTGTTTTTCCACTGTTTTTAATCGGTGGGTTGTCGCAACGTACGCTCTCTGCGCTGATTTGCTTTGAGTTTTTAATGTTTGAGTACTAAAGATGTAAAGTTTCAAAGGTTTTCAGACTTTTAAGTGGAACATTTAAATTTTTTTGTTGAATAACGATCTATTTAACAATTCGCAACAAGAATTTAACACTGATTTGATAGGTCGCTCCCGAAGCTATATCTAAATATTATAAGACTTCCTTTCGAAAAATAGATGGTTGTATCATTGAAACGTATGAAGTAGACAAGTTCAAGTTCATTTTGAACGTTCGCATTAATTTGCGATTGAGAATGAGTGTCATACTGTCAAAGAGATTAACGACGATTTCTAAATGTTTTATTTAGATATTTATATCGGAACAATTTTCACTGCTTACGTCGGTACACTATCTCAAAGTCGCAAATGCTTTCGGCAAGACAATTTACACACGATCATTTCCCATTTTTATAACTTCAACAATGAAAAGAGGAAATATTTGAACGAATAAAGTAGACAAGGTTCAAGTTCATTTTGCAATTTGGACGATGAATTTAGCACTGACTTTAGCATTTAGACTGCGATTAAGAACGAGTGTCATACTGTCGAAGAGATTAATGACAATTTCTAAATGTTTTATTTAGATATTTATATCGGAACAATTTTCACTGCTTACGTCGGTACGCTATCTCAAAGTCGCAAATGCTTTCGGCAAGACAATTTACACATGATCATTTCCCATTCTTATAACTTCAACAATGAAAAGAGGAAATATTTCAACGAATGAAGTAGACAAGGTTCAAGTTCATTTTGCAATTTGGACGATGAATGTAGCACTGACTTTAGCATTTAGACTGCGATTGAGAACGAGTGTCATACTGTCGAAGAGATTAATGACGATTTCTAAATGTTTTATTTAGATATTTATATCGGAACAATTTTCACGGCTTACGTCGGTACACTATCTCAAAGTCGCAAATGTTTTCGGCAAGGCAATTTACACACGATCATTTCCCATTTTTATAACTTCAACAATGAGAAGAGGAAATATTTGAAACCGGTCGTTTCGACCGGCAGCGTTTACCGTCAAACGCATATCGTCGAACCCCGGTCGATTTCCAAACGAAGCATCGACAGTAAACATTCCACGGTAATAAAACAGCCACTGGAGCTAGAATGTTGCAATCGAGAAAGCTAGAAACATTTTAGCCGAGAAACGTTTCCGCGACTCGGCGCGAACGCGTCAAATCCCCGATTCCAGGGACGCATCTTCACCGGGGTGGCTGTTTCCGGTGCATCTCATGTTACAAACATGTCCAGTACCGTTCGGAGAGGCCCGCGGGCCTCTTCAGCCGCTTGAGAAACCCGAGGACGCGAGGGGAAGACATTGGTCGTCCGGGTTCGATCCGCCAAACGATTCGAAAGGTGAACGAACCGTTCGAAACTGTTCCGAACGAAACGGAACGGATTCCAGGCTCGGCTACGCGGATCGTAATCTTTCTTTTTTTTTTATTTTCAGACTCGTATGAGCCGCGGGATTGGTTTCAGAAAATAACTCGGAGCTATTCTCGACTCGAAGGCCGCGTGCCCGTTCCGCATCGCACAATTGCACAATTGCGAATCTGTCTATCGCGACGTCTATCGCTTAGGGTAGCCTCTCGTCCGCCCCTCTCGTCCACCCCCTGGCTTCGCTTGTTCCCATGGACACCGAGAGATTTCCCGTGGCCGAGTCTCTTAGAATGCTTCTTTTTTCTTTCTCTCTCTCTCTCTCTTTCTTTTTTTTTTTTTTTGCCGCGGCCGGCGTCGTTAGATCTAACGATGCCGATACTCTGACGCTTGTGCAATCGGTAACAGGTTTCGCCGGCAGATTCCTCTGTCAGACTGTTTATTAAAAATAAGGGAAGGGTATGCACGTACAAATCACCGGGGCCCGTATATGGCGAGAGCGAACGCCATCGTTGTCGTAAATAATCGTACGCGATCGCTGATTCTATCGTGAGCCGGTGCTTCGACGGTTCGGTTGCTCCTAGTTTTTGTTTGTTGCCCGACGATCGAGCATTTTTCGCGCGTTCGGAGATTTCGAAAAATCCATGCTGGCCGAGATAAGCTCGAACTTGCGCGATTCTCTTTGTACGGTACGGGACCCAGTTACTGACAATTTTTTTTTTTCCATCAAGGGTTTACGTCGCATCAACTGCATGGTTATTAGCGACGAATAGGTGTATCATTATACTATAACTTCCTGGATTTTCGATTCCTTAATAAATTCTAGTAGATCTTTTATTTTATCTTCGTCAAGATTCTCTTTCAGTGTTGTTCCTATTTTGAATCTTTCTCGTAGTGTATTGTATTTTGGGCAAGATAATATCAGGTGGTTAATTGATGTCGGTATGCTGCATGTTTCACATATTGGTACTGGCCCCTTTGTTATCAGGAACGAGTGTGTTCCCTTAGTGTGTACTGACAATTACCGTGCCTATATCAATTGTACTTATTTTTAAAAGCATAATGAATATGAAAACAGGAGGTATTGATAAATTAAATTCAAGTGAAAATTTTAAACTAAGTGTAACTGGGTCCCCCATGCTTCTCAACTCTCGCCCTTTAGAATGAGTTCACGTTTGTTCCGTATATGTCCACGAAATTGTGGTGTTGAAATACTTTGTCGGGAGCGATTGGCTGTTTGCAATATTTGTTCGGCAGAGGGGATTATTTTTCAGGAAGAGAAATGTTGAAAATCGAAAAGGACAAAGCGGACGAAGTTCCGGTTACGAGAAAGTCGTCCACTGACAGCAGATAAGGCGCGACAAAGTGGTGGCCATCCGCGTCCGCAACTTTCCGGCAACACCTGATACACGGTAATTACCGTTGTCATCCTTAATTGGGTTACGCGGCAATTGCCGGCGCGGCGGCGGCGGTTTTTCATGTTGGTCGGTTCTTTTCATCTGGTCTCGTGTTACCGCGGGTAACGAACTTGCGCAGGAAAATGATCGCCGTAATTTGCAAACTGCCCACAGGTACAGAAATTATCATTATGTCCGTCGTCCCGAGCGGAAGTTACGAGTTTGGCCTCGTTCCTTTATTATCTCACCCGCCCGTAATTATCCGAGCAGCTGGGATTTCGTCTTTCAGCCGAAGAAACGCTCCGAGCGAATTCCCCAAAAAAAGCTATATTCAGAAATTAAAGTAGACGAGAAGCGACATAACCTCTTTAAGCTACAGTCTTCGGATATGACTAATACGAATAATTATTTTCGCGTGAAACCTTTACCAAAATATTCGCGACATTTTTCTGATTAAAATGATACCAAACACGACAGGGTTCAGGGCTCATGCTTGTTTAAATCGCGATTCAGTAGAACCTCGATTATCCGAACCGATGATGTCTGAATTCTCTAAGCACATGTTTTAAATGGACATAGTTCGATCTAAAGCGGTCCATATGCTACGCAAGAGTCGTACCAGTTGCTGCAGCTAGTTCATTAATCGAATATTCATGTTCTCAGCTGATTAGTTCGGTTAATGGAGGCTCTACTCAATCGCGGATTAAACGGGAAAATGATCTCCAAACCCTGTCGTGTTGGGTATCGTTCTAATCAGAAAAATGTGACGTATATATCGATAAAAGTTTCATAACGAAATAATGAAAAACGAAAAAATATTTGTCATTTACATAATATATCCTACGAAATGACCAAACTATTATAATTTCTGCCAGACGTTCTACTACGAGAAAAATTTGATAGAAAACAACCTGAAGAGCAAAATTACGGTTGTCTCGGTTAATTTTTGTGGTGTCTTCGAAAGTCGGTTAGGATCGCAACGGCGGAATATTGAGCGCGGATAAGAATCTGCTCAGAATTGCCAGAGCCAGGTATTCCACCGAAGATATCGATATCTGCGCGCAGAATGCAATCGACTTAGAAAGTTTTCTCGACAATGACGCGCGTCTCCTCGATTTACGATCCTCTCCGCGTCGTTAAGACATCGGCCCGTCGAAGACGAAACGTTCCCGCGGACGCAGTAAAGCGGAATTTACTGCGCCCGTTAAGTTTTTCAGAATCCGACGCAGAATCCGAAACATAAATTGATCGATTCTCCTCGGTACTCCCACGGATTAAATCCCCGGCACGCTCGATCATAAAAGCCACGGGTCAGCAATTACCGCTCGACACGATAGATTAATATGTCGCGAGGATACGCCAAACATTTTTCTGAAACATTAAACGAATGCGGCGATAACTCCTAAGACGGCTAATGCTTCTAATTGGACTGCGGTGCGACTGTGTAAAATTTAAATAAAATTATTGCTGGTCCGTATCGACTGACGCGTACCCTAGTATTTTACCACGTATGCTCCGTTGCGTTATTAAGCGCGTATAAATGACATAAAGATTCGCATTCTGTAAATAATGGATCGTAAAAGCTGCGGATACGGAATTACGATAATTTGCGCAGGCTGTGATTAACATATTGCCGGAGAAAATACGCAAACAACCGTCGTCGATTTCCGTAAAATCTTGAACGAATGCGGTGATAGAAGAGCCTTGGAACGACTAGTAATGGGTCATAAAAGCCTCCGATCGGCAATCGCAGAGCTATAGGATAGTTAATTCGCAGACGCTCGAACAAGGCGATCAAAACGTCCTCGGAGAAATGAAACGCGAACCGCGTATATTTTCATTCAAATTTTCGGGGCGAATGTAGTAAACGAGACCTTGAGACGCCTAGGTGCTCCGCTAATTATCCTAATTAATCGTATCGTCGCCGGGGGATCGTTGAAATAATAAAAGCAAACACCTGTAAATGCAAATTGCTGAATCGTGTAGGCCACGGCCGAATAAATACCCCGGTCTTCGTCGAACAGCTGATTCAATTAATTAGAAGCTCTTCCAGGGAAAATCATCGCTCCCTGAATGTCAAGGCCGCCATTTCACTTCCACCGCCGTTATGAAATTTTTCGCCGACGCGTTTTTCACCAATTGCGACAATGCTCGTGCATGATCGCGTGACTCGTCTAATGTCAAGGCTGGCCCCTTTGCCCGTGTGCCATTGAATGGACGCGCGCGCGAATGCGACTCTATAATGAACGCCTATTAATAATCAGCGGACACCTGGGCCGACGTCTGTTTTGCAAGAGTTAATCGAAGATTTGCGGACGACCGGTTTGCTCTAAAACTGCAAAATAAAATAATAGTATACAAAATATCGGGAAGTTCCAATCAATCAAGAACGACTGAACTTTAATCGCTCACTTGAAATCAATTTTAAAATGCCTCCCAGTTTGAATTTTCGAACGTTGGAGGTCTTGAATTAAAGCTGAAAGACTGCGCTTTGTGATAGGGTCATTTTAATGTGAAAAATTCGCTGCAAGTGTGCCGATTTTTAGAACAGTGTTTCAAGAACTAATTGTTAGAAGGGGCTAAAAATGGGAGAGGAAATTGTTAAAAGAATTCTCCTCGGATCTGTTGGTCGTTCTGATCGAAGCCTTCGCGCCAATTTCCAGTCCGTCAGCCATAAGTCATCACCGGGGAAGCAGATCGCAATCTCAGCTGGACGAGCTCTCTCGTCGAAAGAATTAATCGGGCCGTGTTCGCGGAACGATAGCATCCGCGATAACGGCTGGAACACTTTGTAGCGTTCTTATTTATTACTTAATCACAAACCAGCTGGGAATCGACGCATGCTCGCCTGGCCGATGTAGCCGGTCGATTAAAGATCGTCTCTATGCGCGGAAAAATTGTTTATTATCGGTGACCGGTAGTCTTCATTTGCATCGGCTCGAATGCGAACGCGTTGCTGCGGGAATAGAGGAACGTTGCCGGAGAGGCCTTGCTCAAACCCTCTTTCGCGATGGCATTGATGAGGACATAGTAGCGAAAGAGGGAACCGATTACGATCGCGCGGACTATGCTCGCCCCGGGATTAGACGATAACGATCGCCGCGAAAAATCGGACGGAATTAAGAGCGGAGGAACATCGTGGGGAGGATCGAGCGCCAATTACGATGTAATAAATACGCTGGCCGCGGTATCGATAGGCCATTATCCTTAATTACCGGTGTGATTAATGGAAACGTCAATTTTGACAACGGACCCGAAGCGGCGGCCGCCATCGTTGCGCCAGCAATTTTCATGAATCACGCAATATGATAATTACGCGTCTCCCGATCCACGGATCGACGATCGCTACCAGTCGTGTCCCACTTTGCGAAGTGGACTGGAATGGGAGACTATGGCAGAAGACTATGCGATAAAGGCCGCAGAAACGGGTACAGATTTTTCTCCGACCGGAAAACGCGACGTCGCTGCGTGACGATGATGAATAGACCGCGGAATTTATGCATTCGCGACGAACGTGAATAGGTGAAATTTAAAACCGTGAAAATAGTAAAACCGTTCGACGTCGATGTGTCGCACGTCCTCGGTTGAAATGACGTGCGCAGCACGATATTCGAAGAAATAACATTTGCGAAACAATGTTCTTGTGTTTCATAACAGGATGCGTTGCGTTCGATAGAGTTCTCCCAAACAGACTTTGGATTTCGATCCGTGGATCGTCGATCGCTGCCACTGGTGCCCCACTTTGCGAAATAGAGCCGCGGATTGGCCTACTATGGCTAGAATAAAACAAGCGTGTTAGAAGAAGATATGCAAAACAGATTCCGAATGGTACCTACCACTACATTGCTACGAGTTATGGCACATTGTTCGACAACAATTGATGAAACTGATTGCCGAAAACAATCCAAGAGAACATCGCTTCTATAAAGAGATTCCAATTTAAGTCGGACGCAGCGGAGTCGGATCGAGATCGGTAACGGTGATCGAGCGATTCCGTTGGGAACGCGTCGCCCGATCGGCGTGCGGCGATCGCGATCGAGATAGTCGCGTGATTTACAGCGCGAGTTTCGGTGAGCAACGCGCGCTCGTTGTTGAGGACCGTTGTCGCGAGGTAGCTTAGAGCGTCGGTGTCGCGATCTGGCCGTTCGATCGCGATCCAGACACCTGGGATCGTGATTAACGAGAGCGTGGCGTCGCGATAACCCTCTCTGTCGATCACGATCTTCCGTGCACAGGCCTGCTACAATGTTACACGAGGCAGCATCCGCCCGAAACGCGGCGAGGTGTTAATTAACGGCGACCGCGGCCGCTCGTTGTCGCGCAATAATTTATCTTGTATCTTCGCGGAGACACGCGAGACTGTCTCTCGTTCGAAAACAGTTCAATCGCGCGGGCACGGTCACAGTTGTAATTCTTAACGATCCCGCGACGAGTTTTTATTCGCCGCCGACGGTCGCCGTGAGATTGATTAATATTGAAGCGGACATCGTTAGACGGACGACCGGCCACGTTATTCGCTAATTAACGTTGAATTGCTCCGCGAGGACGAACGCCTATTCGCGACACTTCTTTTTCTATACAGGCTTATTTACATTTACATTACACGAGCATTAACGCCACTTTGTTGACGCGACAGGCGATCCTCGGGTGACTTTGCAATGGCGAATCTAGACTCGCGCATCGTGAGACATTAGACAGAATTTGTGAACTTTTCGGAACTTAAATTGAAGCTGAGAAATCGCACTTTATGATAGGTGTATTTTTGTTGCGAAATGGTGTCGCAAAATTCGGAAATCCCGATTAATAGCTCGGAGAAGAATAATTGAATTTGAATGGTCACCTGAAATCGATTTCAAAAGGCTTTCCAGCAGGAATTTTTTACCTTTCGCGAATTCAAACCAACCCTGTACAATGACAGTATTATCGCGTTGTGAATAGAAGCACTTAGGTCGGTGGAAGAATTCGAGGCCGTGGCGAAAGATCGATAAGTCTCGGTAGCTTCGTGAACCGTGATTTTTCGAAATTGTTTTCCGATGCCGTGAAATAATGCAATAACTGTCAGCGGGCAGTGTGTGAAAAAAATAGAGAAGACAGTTCCCTGGAACGCGGCTCGATCGACATTTTCTCGGCAGGCCGGCAACATCAACGGGTAGAGGCGGTTTAGGTCAAGGCGTTCGTCGAGCAGCATTGTTCTTCACCGAGCGCGGCGAAAGTGCGCATACGATTATCGTTTATTTATCGCGGCGATGCGTGCACGATCGTTCGATCGTTTCCCGCTAATGGAATCGTCGGAATTCGCGGGACTTCATCGAGCGAGAGAGAGCCCGGTCGACGGGTCCGCGGCCCGATAAAACGTATTAAAACGGGGCCCGGATGATTTTTTTCGCCGAGGTCGATGGACGTTGCTCGACGCGCGGTATGCTCGGCTCGCGAATGCCTCGCGCCAAACGCACCGGAGAATTTTAAGTCGAACGACTTCCTTACTACCCGGAGCCGATGGCCCCTCGGCTGCAGAAAGAAACTTCGTAACAATCGCTATCTTAATGTTTGCGGTAGGAGGTCGTAAACCCTAGGTTTACGAGTCGGTATGCTCCTTTAGGTTCACCGGAGTCTGGCGCGAGCATCGGTAGAGATCACCCCATGGGGCAGCGTTCTGGCTCCGTGGACGTTGCAAGCTGCGAAGCCACGCCCACTGAAGGCACTTTACACGGACAAATTAATCTAGGTAGTCTCCTACTGCTAGTTATCATTTTCTTTGATTTTCTCTGTCTTCGAAAATTATGCACGGGGAACCGGGCATCGTTCAGGGCACCGTTCAGAATCCATTTGAGTCAAGAACAACGAAGCCACGCCCACTCGAAGCAATTTACAATCGCAAATCAAGATGAACTGCCTCTTATCGCTACTTATCTCATCCTTTGATAGTACGTATTTGTCTTCAGAGGTGGTTCTAGAACAAGCATGAGGATAGATAGCCTTGCGAAACATTATTCTGACCTCGTGGAAGTCAAGAGCAACAAAGCCACGCCCACTCGAGACACTTCATATTGGCAAATCAAGATAGATCCTATCGCTAGTTATCTCGTCCTTTGAGAACGTTTAACTTCAGACGTTGTTACAGAACAATTATAAACACAGATTGCCTTGAATTGCACTGTTCCAGCACCATTGCAGTTAAGAGCGACGAAACCACGCCCCTTCAGAGCATGCTATACACAGGGAGCAAGATAAATGGCGAGTTAGATTGCTCTGTGGGACATTGATCTGACTCCGTTGAAGTCAAGAGCAACGTATCCACGCCCATTCGAATCATTTTTCTCGTGGCTCTGTCATAAGCAAGAGCAATAAAGCCACGCCCACTCCGGGTATCGCTTCTTGCCTCTCGCTAGATTAAGCAAAATCTTCCAGTTTTTCACTGGGAACAGAAAGGGAACAGGTCTAGAAGCGGTACTTGGTCCTTAATCTCGAAGTTCTTTGCTATGGAATTTGTGAGAGCACTCCGACTTTAAAAGACCTTGGAACGAAGTATGCTGAAATGCTTCTGTTGCGTACTCCCTACTCGAATCACTCTAGATCCTGCAGCTACAATCTCGACCGTTAAAATATTCAGCATAATACAGCCTGCCCTTGTACTTTCTTCGACGCATTCGCAAGGCAACAATCTCCCAATAACAATAACACAGCGTGGGTCTACTCGGAAACGATAGAAATTCTCGCGGGATAAGCTCGCATTCTCGAAGATCGAGAGAGCTTTCCAGGATTTCTGGCAGGGGATTCCAAAGACGGAGTGATTCATCCGAAAGGTATCATCGCGATACGCGACCGCGAAAATTCGAAACCGGTTCGAGGACGGCTCGGATCGGGTAGAATGACATTGAATATTGCGTATGATCCGAGCCACGCAACAAATCACGGCGGATGATTGAATCGATTACGCCGGGAATAGGTGCAGGAAGGAGACGGTAACGTAACAAGACAAGCGATATAAATCGCGGGTCGGCGGACACGCTGCCGCCGGGCTGCGTGCACAAATCAAACGGAGAGATCTAATTTGTTAGGAAAATAGGGGCACGCGGGTACACCGCATGGGAACGCGACGAATAGAGGTCTCGATCGGCTCGATCGGTATTACGCTGCGAGACAGCAACCGTGCGGGTCGGACAATCGATTTGTATCGAACACTCCCCCACCGATGGAAATCGTTCTTTGCGTAACCGACGGGGGCTTTATCAGTTTGTTTCTGGATTTTTCTCGTTTTATTATTAGAACAGCCGTAGCTATGTCGGGTTTGTGTACTATCAGGAATCTTGATGAAGATAAGAAGCAGGTAATTAATCTCTCCGTGTCTGTCTTTTGTCCAATGAAAGCCATTACTGTGTTTACATTCAGCCCTCATGGAAGCCCATTTTTGAGCCTTATTCAACAGTTGAAGACACTATAGCCATGTTTCCAGAATTACGTCATATAGGAATTCGTGTTGGCGCCTCATTTCAAGATGGGAAAACGTCCTTGAAGTTATTCTATGGGTCTTAGAGAAAATTGTTGTGACGTCCTCGGAATTCTGCCCTGTTGACAATGGAAAAAATTGTTTCAGCAACCTGGAAGATTGTGCACCAATTCTGGGTCGAAACGCGCACCGATCTATGAATCATTCGGTAACAAATGCGAGCCCTACCGGAATGGGCTTGCACGTGGACGCACCACGACCAGACACATTCAAGGGCTCGCTGAGTGGATAAGTGCCGCCGGCGGTAAACTCCGTGCACCGAGCCACTAGGTTTATTACAGTGTTTAGAGACCACACGCGTCGCACGGCCGTCTCGCAAATCGTCTCGCCTAATGCGAGAATAATTTCTCTCGAGGACGCAACGGGATCCACGATCGTCGTATCATTTCGCATAAACAGGCTCGCTAATCGGTCGCTAAAAAGAGTGATCGATCGTGGCGTTGCCAACGGTTTCGTAGAAACGCGCGCAACATTCTTAAATTATGAATTGATATTCCTCGAACGGTTTTGCAACGCGATTATTCTAAGCCGGTAACGTGTCTATTAACATAATACACACTGTTGCAACTTCGATCGAAGTTTGCTCGAGTCGGTTTAAATCTCCGTTGCGTAATGTCGCTTGTGTTGGAGACCGTGTTGCCGGAGAAACGCGGAAAATTTATACTACGCTTCATTGGGGCGTGTGATCCTGAAATTAATGCGTTTTCTAAAGTTAGAATTTTTTCATTTATTTCGAGGTATTGCGTATCTCTTGATGTGGTTATACATAATGACTTTTCAGCCCCTTCGTATGGACGATATTTTCATGGCGATATTTTCTTTCAAGGTCATTTGAAAGTCATCGTATAGCGGGTCGCTGAATTAAAAGATATGATAGTGACCTTGATTTCTTGTTGAAAATCGATTTTTTTTTATTTAAAATATCGGAATTTCTTGTCGGTTAAATACTGATTAACTTTGGTACGAAACATTTTTCTGTATATCTTGTATAACTATACCTTTTGTACACCTCACAGATCGATTCAAATGTTTCCCTCCAATTGAAACCAACATGGCCGCCGCTGGAGGCACAGTGGTCACGCGTGGCGTTAGGAAAAATACTGCATGTAGCCTCGGTATTTCCTGTACACTCCTTGGTGTATGCTAATTTTCCAAATACACGCGGCGCCGCGCCATGTTCTCAGAGCGTGTATTATATCGTCGCGTGGGCGTACACGATGTTACAGAATACAACGTCGACCACTGTTCGGCGAAAATGAAGCCATTCGCGTGCCGGTTACAATCGTAAAACCTAGCTGTGTCTCTAGCGCATATTAATTCGCCGAAAGACCAGCTAACGACCATCTACGTGCAATTCTAATTCAGTATAAATCAAGGCGAAATACGATAATGGAATAGCTAACAACGTCACAATCGTCTTGGCGATCCGCGTTTTTCCACGGAGCCGCCATAACGGTCTCCGAGGAAGGGGTACAGCTAACTGGTCAAATTTCAATCACGATTTTTACAACTATTTCCGATTAACAACCGTTCCCAATGACATATTTAGATCTGTTATATCACGAAATGGTATTGTACAGTAGTTTTCTTACCGTAACCGGTGTTGTCCCCGGAAATTTCAGCTAAACCGTCCTCGTGAAGTGACAGCGTTTCGCAACTTCTTCTGCGCGCCGCCGTTTCAAAATGGCGGCGCGAGATGGCGCCAACGTCGCGTGCTCGCGAATTCACGCGACTTTTAGTCCGTTGAAAACAAGTCGCAAGGTCATCGCTCGGCCGTCCCACGGCGGTATCAAAGGTAATTCGAATCTCGATAGAAACTCAATCCGAATAGCTGCTCATCCTCTCGAGAAGGTTCTTTGCCCGAACGCGTGAGCGTGTCTTCAGTGCGACGTTGGACGCCATGCCGCGTCTTATGCTCGTCGGTGCGTTATTTGCCCGCAGGATCGCCAAAAGTTGTGTTTGACCGCGTCCGAGAGGTCGCGAAATGGCCCTCGCGAGACCGAAATATCTATCCACAAATGTTCGCGCTACACTATTCACCGATTTACTCGTAAACACGCATTAAATGCAAATGAATTGAAATTGAATTGAACGGAAATGAATTATTCCGAATCTATCCAGTGGAAAGTAAACGTGCGCAGAAATATTTAATTTTTCAGTTTCTGCTCAGCTAGTGCCGTGTTTCGGGACTGCGCAAGCGCGGCGCTTTCGTCGACCGACTCGCACCTCGAGTGTCTCGCCAGTTATCACGGTACATTTACAAGAGCTGCTCGCGGTAATTACCGTTCCCCATTCGTTAAAACTCGCGTCGATAGTGGTGGAATGCATTGGGAGCGCGACGCAGTTCGTCGTCGGCCGTTCGAAGCTGCTTGAACGGTTCTCTGTTCGGATACGTTTCTCGGGTTTCGATTGTTCCTTTTCTCGTTCGGCTCTCCGGTGCGCAATGTTTTCAAAACATCCGTCTCTGCGATGAGGAACGCACGTGGGTGAATTGCAGTGAACGTCTCGATCCGACCAGTGACCTTTCACGGGTGATGTAACTTCCCCGCGGTGAAAGAGACTCCGATCGCTCATAATCTGTAACGCGCGTGCGCGCATGCGCCCCGCGGTTCCTGGCGGGACGGCTTTTCAAAACGCGCGCCCGAGTTCGATTGTTCCCTCGATCAAGTGAAATTGTTAACGATCCGATAAAAATAAGATTAAGTCCCGAGGCGTTTCCCGGCAGAGTCGGGTTTAAAAGCGAAATTCGGTTTACCGGGGATTTGGTGATGAGTTGAGCGAGAGGGGCCGGGAAAGTGAGGTTAAGTGACAAAATGCAGACAACGTTGCCGCAACGAGGGGCCAGGCAGCTCCGTCGGAACACCGGCGGCCACGAAGCATCCCTGAATTACAGAAATCGATTGGTATGTCAATTATCCAGTTGCTGTTCGTTTGTTTATGCACGCCTTTCACGACCCGCAGGATTTTTACCGAAGAAAATTGATTTTCCAAGACTCACCGCTGGCGCCGCGGCGTACGATGCGAATCCTGAACGCGTCTTTCGTAAGCCTCCGATTAATTAACATCGGCCGTGTCGTTTATACGCGTCCGACGTGCATTTTTGACGCTTGACAATGATTAATATTGATAACCGTTGAACACAATGGGCAGATTATTCGTATCGCTCGTGTCTACCTAGCTTATGATAAATGTTGTAGGAATCATTGTAGCAATATGTCCGTACGGATTTATGCAAGATATTTTAATTATGAATGACAGTAAATAGCCATTGGTCTTTACGATACTTGGACGTCTTCGCGAGTTAAACGACTGTTTCTTTGTGGAACAAGTTATTAATTTAATCTTTCAGTGGAGCAGTAGATTGTGGCGGACGCCATTTTGTTTCTTTATACTACACAGGACTCGGTTATGAACGTGTTGCGAGAGCTATTTTTTGGTAAAAATATAGTGAAATTAATTATTGATTCGGTGAGTACTGTTCTGGTGTTAATGCTTTCATATTGAATTTTTTAGAATTGAATAATCTTATTGGAGGAATCGTGTCGATTCCGCGAGCGTTCTCTTCGGCAAGCTCGACAGGAAAACGCGGGTTCGGCGATCGAACGCGAATTGAAACCGGTTCCGTTCTTGCAAGAGCTTAAATCCAGTTTCCTTTCACCTTCGCGCGAGAATGGTCGGCGTCGTTCAAATCGACAGTGGTCGAAATGCTCTAGGTGAGCAAAACAAAGTGTTCGACCACCCGGAATTACAAACGTTTGGTTATTTTTTGCAGAAAATTTCTTTGTGTTTGAGACCTTGCCGCGTAATTAACAAGCCGCAGCAATCTCCGACGATTTTCTAAGCAATGGATGATGTTACGAACGTCTGGACGTATCAATTGGCCCATGTAGACCCCGGACAAACATTCTTATCTCGTCGACGTTTCCAGACCGTAGTCTCAGCCGATTTGTTTGTATCCGGTCTCACAATGCATCGAGATCGTCGCGCTGATAATGTCCCGACTCGATATCGAATTACGCTTACTGCTGCCTCCAGTGATTTCAACGCTTGGTAGACAAGGGAATTCGCTCGGGGATATCGTCGTGAATTTTCTGCGAGACACGTTCGTGGATCGTGTTAATCTCTTTTGTGATCGCTGTTAATTTATTTTTACCGGAAAACAGCATCCTCAAATATTTAGTTCGAAAGGAATTTCAGCTCGATGATCTTCGACGATCGATCAAAGGGTATAGAACGCGGTGACCTTGAGCTGACCTTGAGACGCTACCTACTACTCCTTCTTCGAGATCCGAACGACTCCAACGCATTCGAGTTTTTCAGCCGTTAGAATATCGCCGTCCGAAGGCGGCCTGGTACACTTCAAGGTCACTTATGTTTTTTCCAGGAAGCACTCAGCATACATTATATTGCCGATCTAGGTTAAGCACATGGTACGCCATGGATATCGGTTAGATCATAGGCTGCCTTTGTTAGACCCAGTCAAAGAGTGTCTGGCAAGTGTTTTGTTATTGGAGGATCGATTATGATACATCTCGGCTCGTGAGTCACATCCTATCCGTCGTGTTTTCCACATCAAAGCAATACGATTTAGTAAATTAATCCTTTTGACGCGTCAAGCAAATTAAAATTCTTCGAGCACGCCTTAAAAATGTTGACTTGTTCTAAAAGAAACAAACACGGATCAATTTTGTCGTTATTTTTGAACCACCAAGTGTGCGTTCAAACCACCAGTATGCAAAAATAGATCGTCAATCTCTCAGGGAATGTAGATGCTCGTCTAATGACCGAAAGTGATGGATCCGATCCGAATCGATCATCCATGGTGTTCAGCAAGTGGAGAACGTCCGCCAATGATCGGACAACTCGTCGAGCGACGCGACGCGTGCGTGTCCCGACGTAATTGCGTCTCGATGCAAAATCCGTCGGCATTATGCAAATCGAATTAGCCAACGGCTCCGCGTATCATTAAAATGATCGACTTCGCGCGAGTTTTCCAACGTTGCGACGACGACGTGGCTCGCCCACGCACGGGAAACGCGGCCCTGACCTATCGACGCAGAAAATTGGTTCCGACGTAAAAGAATGCAACGAGCGTTGCGTTTAAGCGTTGCACTCTTTGCAAATGGAGACAAAGATGCGCTGAAAAGACGTCTCTTCAGGGACAAGAGAGACGATTTCCGCCGGCACAAAAGCGTCCCACAGTCCAGGCGCCGCAAATTGTTCACGGTGCATTGTTAAGCAACAGTCTCCATTGCAGTCGCGGCCGCGGTGATGCAGTTTGAATACGTTGCGCACGTGCACCAGGACGAATCAGCCGGGAACGAGCTCGACGACGACGACGACGACACTGTCGCGACGATCTAATCGCTCGATGGATACGCTCGAAAATCACGTCGTCGTTGTCGTCGTCGTGTGGAGCGTGCGAAACTTTGCCGGGTTTCGCGTGCATCCGCCCACGCGTTGCACAGCCTTGGCCGACTGACGACGCAGCCGGACTGTTTTTATTTTTCCGCCGAGTGCAACGGCGGCGCACGTCTTCTTTTTCACCTTAAACTATAAAAGATTCGCGCGCGCGCGACGACGACGCCACGTTGAATTATTTATGAGGTTCGAGGCTGGGCACGGACGCCTCCTCGACAGGGTTATCGCATAATATCCGACCATTAAACGCTAATAATAGTCGCCCGTGTCCACCGACGACACCTCGCGATCGCTGCAGCCGGCGTAATTGCACGATGCACCCACATTCCGCCGGGTTTCTCGTCGAACTGTAACCACCCTTCGGTTTCACGCCGATGCGATGGAATTCTGCTCGTTGCCGGCGGTCATCTGGCCTTCTGAATCATTCGAACAACCGAGAAACTGACTTTCCCGTTGTTGTTTGTATTCGTGGCTAAAGTTGGCCTTGGACAGGTTCATGACAGAATTGAATCGATAAAATACCAAACTGTGAAGATACTACAGAACTCTGCTATGTCTAGTTTCATCAAAATTAGGGGTAACAAAGCCCCGCCCACTTAGGAGCCACGAAACCACGCCCACTCAGGAGCTAGAGGTTAAGAACGTTTGTTGCCACGCCCAGACATGTGATGCCATGGATCGATCATTTCTATTTTACGCAAATCCATTCTTCTAATCATTCCGCCTACAAATGGGAGCATTAAATAATCTATGTAACCTAGTCCTGTAAAAATCAAGAGCAACGAGGCTACGCCCACTTTGCGGTAGACAGTTTGTACGATTTATTGTGGAATTGTCTTGTTCCAAGATGATGTTATATACCCAAGATTGTTCAGATAGAAATGCTTAATACGTCTTGACAATGCACGATTTCTTCGTTACGTCCATAAATATCAAGAGCAACGAAGCCACGCCCACAAATATGATGCCAATGTCTTTTTCATTTCGATTCTACGCGAATCCACTCCTCGAATGGAGCTGCGTATGGAACTGCGTACAGACACAGTGGAAATGATTGAAATACTAAATAATATATTTAGCCTGGCTTTATCAATATCGGGAGCAACAAAGCCACGCCCACTTCGGTCATGGCTCAGCCACCCGAATCAACCTCTACACCGTAAACATGTAATACACGGCCGGTCTTGATAAAGAGTTCACGTTACAACCGTGTCAATCTACTTTTCCGGCGATTTATCCAGGGATCGATCTACGGGTGGGATCGATCGATCCCGTCGCGGCCGGTAATCCTCTCGCGTTCCAGTCACCGTTAACAAGGTTGAGATCGGCAATTTAGCAACGCGGTTAGACCAGCGCGTAATCCATAGAGAAGGTCGTAGGTTGCGGGCCTCGGTATAATCGGCTTTCTTTCAATCGGGCACGGCCATCAATGAAACGCCTAAGCCGCTTACGATTAATGCCGCGGCGATACCGTGCTCGCAATAAATTTCGATACGATCGGTACAAAGTGCGCCACGAGTCGGTTCATTGTACACCGATATGCACTGATCACCGACGGTATGCGAGATCTAGCCGACACGCTGCACCGCCGCGAGAATATCAATGCACGATCGCAATTAGATCCCGGCTTGTGTCGAACGCTGATACTTGCCACCCCCGTTGCGAAACAAACACCGCGGATTATAGATCTTCCACGTCGCCTTCGCTGTGCCGAAGACTGTCGTTCAGGTCCTGCCTCGCGGAGTCATTGTTCGAGGCACCTTGTCCTTGATTCTTCTGGATCCTTCGGAAATCCTTTTGGATTCTTCTAAATTTCTCTCGACTCCAATTTCTGACAAGAATTGAACGAACGACGATTGCATCAGTGATATTTGGGCAACGAACCTTTTCAGTAGAATCGCAGAAAAATCATCAAAGGCGTGCCGTCATCGCTCAAACACAGACACAATAACATCCGTCCCGCTGATAAGAAGAAACGTATATATGGACATTGTCAACAGTTCCTTCGAAAGCTTTATCGACGACATTTCCAGCGCATTTTCCGTTTGATTTAATTTCGAAATTACTCGGCCAGTTTGTTCGATCGTTTACAATCTACGAGCCCCGTCGAACCATGACGGTTTTCAAAATTTTAGCCAAGCCTGACACACAGCTACGATCCTCCGATGAGAAATATTTACCAATTTCTCCTATCACGAATCACTTCTGAAATTAGCATAAACATCCGCAGCACGTCGATGAGTTACGCTCGGGGCCTCTCCCAGGGATAAATGTTCATTAATTTGAGCATCGAATTTGCGACACGACCGAATACCGCGAAAGCGATTTACGAGTCACCGTACAACACAGGACCTTTGTATAGATCATCGGGATCGCGCGACAGCTCGGCTAATATTTCTTCGACGTGAAGAAGCCTGGACAAATGGATTCCGATTTTTACCGAGGAAAGTTTCCACACTAATCGAAGCCGATTACACGCATACGTTTCCCTCGTTCCACGAATCCGAACACCGAGTGCATCTATATCATTCCCGGATTCCGTGTCGCAATCGAACATTTTCATCGTGGAATGGGCCAAGACTGTACGTTTAGAAAACCATTAGCCGCATTAGCAATGCAAATCGCGGCAGCGTTCGTCAAGAAATTAATTGGAAAGCGATTGAACATCTGCTCGCCGGGCTACGGGATCGACGGATCGTTCAATAAACGTCTCCCGGCGATAAGGATCGAAGAACCGCGACAGTCGCTTTTGCGAAACCCCGAAGGCTCGCAAAAATCGTTTCAGACGGCGAATAACTCACCGACGGCCACGATTTAAAACCGACGGTTAATGGAAAACCCGTTTTCTCTTTCAATCGTTTCAATATGTCGAGAATCGCGCTCTTGCTGTCCCGATATTCGAGTATTCGAATTATAAAGCAAAATAAAAAATGTTTGCATCCGTTGCAAGTCACGGGAGGCAAATAAAAAATGTTGTCTTCCTTTAATTATCTTATTCAACCGAAACTAATACGCTGAGGTTCTGTATACGGCCGCTGCTTTACATTCTGCGTACCCATTTTTATCATAAGCGCATAAAATCCGCGGTCCAGTTATAACAGATTGATCATTATTCCGGATACATACCCAGACAACCGGACAGTTAGAACCCCAATCGAGAATATTGTATTTGACCAATCCATTTCTGCCATGATCGCATAAATTCCGCAGTCCACTTATGTTCCACGGATTGTTGGAATCGTAGGAAACTCGCGAGGAACGCGGGGACCGACGAGTGCCGGCGCCGATCGACAGGGAAAACACGGATGACGCGAAAAATATTCAAATCGCGGATTGCCGTGGCTGGTTGCGAAAGTCGAGGCCTCGGGGTACACTATCGCGATCGGCGCATACCATTCGTGGACCGTGCGACTCTATTTTCCTGGCAAACGGACGATCGGAGGACGCGTAACACCGGTTACCGGCTGCCTCGCAGAGACAGGTTACATCACAGCGCGATCTATCCGATCATCAGCGCGGCCTGATTTATCGGCGGCGAAATAACTCCGTTCTTTTAGCGAGCCCGTGGAAGTGGGGATCGCGTTCGCGGATCTTCCACGGGTTCGTTTCACAATCAGGAAATACCTGGCATTCCGCGGTCCGATCGTATCGCTGTCGGGCACAACGGCGTAGAAACCGCGGGGACACGCGTCCCGTCTCGCCTGCACGCTCACATTTTTCCCGGGATCGAAGCCTGCCAGTGGGTGGCCGAATGGGACACCAACGCATTACCTACCGGCGATTGTTGCATAATTTTTAAGTCCAACATCCATACCCGAAGACTTTGCGAATGGTCCCTTCAACAGGAACAGCGATTTCAGTCCGGAACCAGCAAGCCACCCCCAGAGAACGTAACCTAATCACTTCGTTTGGTATCATCGCGCGAGAGCAGATTTTTACGCTTTTGTACATCACAATCATAGAAAAGTTGGAACGTTTTTAAAAAAGAACATGTACAATGAACTTGCGCAAGAAGCGAGATGGATGAGCTTCGCCTTGGAAACGCTCCGGTTTGCCCCTGAGGGCAACGCTTCGGGGCGAGTGTCTCAAGAGAAAGGTTTCCGTTCTTTCGAATTTGATAGTGATAGAGGAACGATGTTGCAAGACAAGTTATGTCAGAGATCGGGATAAATAGCGATAGACCGTGCCGCTTTGGCTGTGTAAAATGCTGTAAGAGGGCGTGGCTTCGTTGCCCTCAACTTCGGCGTAGCCTAAGCAGCGTCCTAGAACGCAATTTGTATTCGAGGCTTCCCTAGAATCGTGTTACAGAACATATTGCGTCAAAGATTGAGATAATTAACCATAGAAGGCAATCTATATCGTTCTATCTGTGTAAACTGTCCTGAGAGGGCGTGGCTTCGTTGCTCTCGACTTCGATTGAGTCAGAACGATGTCCTGCAGAACTCTAGAATAACAACTCAAGGCAGATATTGCCAAAGAAATGGACAATTAGCAACAAAATGGTTTCTATCTACCTGTTATGTACATAGAGGGCCTGAAAGGGGCGTGGGCTAATTGCCCTTGACTGCGACAGAGCCAGAAGAATGCCCTACAGACTTGCGGATGCTTATACTTGCTCCGGAAGAACGCCAGAAAACAAATATGACCAAAGAAAAATATTATCGACAGCAGAATGTTTTCTGTCTCGCTCGTACGCGTATAGGCTGCCGCGAGGGGGCGTGGCTTAAGTGCTCCCGACTCAGAACAGACCCAGAAAAACGCACAAACAAACAAACCCGCTAATGCGCTTCCGACGGTTACCAATCCGAGTCGAAGCATTTTCGCCTCTTACTCTGTTTCATCCTTGAGCCAAATAAAAAAGACTCAACTCGAAATCGATAACGGCTCCCCCAAAGCAGCGAATGTGTACGGAAAGTCGAGAAAGGAGCCATCCGTCCGTTCGTCGGTAATTTCTTTTGCGTAATTTAGCGACTGCGTGTGTCCAGATGTCCGTGAACATCGAACGGCGAGTGTCTACTGTTAAATCACCGTGGTCCCATCAACAACAGATTAAATTTCCCCGATGCTCGACGAAACGTTGAGAGACGCGAAGTTTTACGGGCGCCGTTAAAAATCGGTTTAGAGCAGCGGCGCGGCGTTTTATCGGCCGATAAAATCGCGGAACGAGGCGCCGCGCCGATTCCATTCCATCGCGATGGGGGACGGGCGTAAAAATTAATCGAGCATCGTTCCGGCGGCCGTTAACGCGGCTGCAATTTTTCGCCAGGGCCGTAAAAAAAGAAAAGGAAAAAAAGGTGCGTGCTCGCGCGTCAAACGCCGGGGAGAAAAGTTGTGGAAACCCGTTCGAGCGACAGGTTCCGAGGGCAAGAGAAAGGCGGACCGGTATTATTGAAGGTTCCTGGCGGAGCCGATCGTTGAATGAAATTTAAGTGGGTCGCGTATGAATGAAATCGTGCTCCGTTCTCCTCCTCTCCTCTCTCTCTCTCTCTCTCTCTCTCCCTTCCTCCCTCTCTTTCTCTCTTCCCTCGTCGACACGATCGCCGGGAGCCGCGTGGGCGACCGGACGCGATTTAAACGATCTCGCAGATCTTTCGTCGCGATCTCTCGGATTTCCCGGCGCGACGTGACTTCTCTCGTTTTCTTTCAGCGCTCCCGACGATAAAAGTCCCGATGTCTTCCTCGAACGAGGAAAATCACGATCCAACCGCGGATCGTTCGAGGCGATTCGAGTTCGCCTTATTAGCTACCAGCTAATGCCACCGCTGATTGGATTTATTATGTCACCGGGGCTATTAGTTGTCGCAGGAAATTCGAAGCAATTATCCGCGTAATTGCGGCGCGCGGATAATCGAATGATGTTGAACGAAACTGTTGGAAATTATTAGGTAGCGAAGTCGATATTATTCTACTCGGTGGTCGTTCTAACGATGCAATTTTAATACTCATCTTGTCCCATTATAATCGAGAATTTTTTGTTTAAAAATGAAAATATTCAACCTATCGATTCATTTCTGGTCAGTTTTAATACTCGGTTTAATGTGGTCACACACGGCAAAAATGAGTAGGTCGAATTCAAAACAGTGAAAATATTTAAAGAATTTGAAACCACTGTTGTATCATTTTTGGCCTGTCCAAACGAGCAAGAAAAGAAGTAAATGCGCAGCTCCCGTATTTTGGTGACTCATGCAAAGAATTTTCATTCTCCATAAAAATCCCAAGTCTACGTATCGCAGGAAAGGAGGTGCCGCCATTAGGGTAATCGGATTAGAGCGAAACCGGAAGAATTCGCGGGCCGAGTATCTCGCGAAGCAGGTCGACGCTAACCATTCGGCCAGAGTGTTTTATTATTTAGGCTCGCGGGCGATAAATCTCTAATCCCGATCCCGTGGTAGTGGCTCGACTCCGCCGGACCGGCCGATAAGCCGCAGAAATGGCTTAATATCGTGCAACGACGTCTTGTTCTGAAACAACCGGTTGCTGATACTGCAACAATATTCCAGTACCGGCGAGCATGTTTTATCGGCAACACGGCCGACAGACTGTTCCACGTCGAGCAACTCGCGAGCAGAACGTTTATCTCTCCTATATTCGACCACGGGAAATGGAATCTCGCGTTACGATACTCGTCGGCACTTAGGCAGATCCGCGGGGATTGAAATAGTCGATGATAAAAATCTTTTATTTCGTGCCGAGAGTCGCTTGCGTATCTCTCGAGTCGGCAGTTTATGCGTTTATGTTGCAGCCGCGAGTTCCTCCAGCCGGGACCGGTGCAACGGAGAGTTGCGTGCGACCAGATTTTTCTCCCGAGCGGAATTCGAAATAGTAAATGGATCCAACAGATTTTTGTTCGACCGCTGTGTCTGCGAATTAGCGTCCGTTACTCTGCATTCGCACGGGCAATAAATCTCGGGAAACCTGGCACTTCGAGCATTGTTAAACGACTATGTCGGACTGGGCCAACGAAAGAGCATTACAGCGCTCTTACGGAGGAGCAACGGGCCCGAAGTTGGCGCGAGTCAAACGCGGAGATCATCGTTCCTCGTTAAGAGAGAAACCCGGCGCATAAATTTACGATTATCGCCGGTTTCTACGAAAATCCGCGGTTCGGCTCGGTATGCGAACGTGCCGGAAAGTAGGCTGCGCCGCCGCGCCGCACCGCGGCCGCAATAACCGCGCATAAATGCAGATTAGGGGCGAGACCGATCCCCGTTGCCGTATCCCGATACAATCTGCATTGTAATTAAATGCCAGCCGTGTCGTTCGTCTATCATTTTTCGAGCATTCGAACCGGTTTCCCGACGCGGCTTTTCCTTCTTTCCGTTCCCGCAGAAGGGTCGTTGAGCCTTAATAACGTTGCGCATGGAAACGGAATCGGTTCGAGCGGGTTCTGCGACCCTAATCCGGCCAATTACCGGTCGAGATCAAAGCGCGAGCTTTGCAACTGATCGAAACGATCGGGGATAGTTCTCCGTTTGATCAGTCTTTCGGGAAATCAGAAAATAAATTGTTTAGTTTTCAGAATCTTTTTCCCGATCACACGGGAGATGAATTTTCGCGATAGGATGATTTTACTGCTGCGGGACGGTGCCGGAACATGCGAAATCGTTGCGTTGTCGCCTGTCCGATGTTTACGGACACCTGCGCGTGCCCGTGAACCAGACACAAAGCCAATTTGAATAATTGTTATCGGCCGGAGCACGGCGGCGCGTGGGCGAGGCGAGGATTTATTCGGCGACGATTAAAAATCGAGCGATCGATCCGGATCCGAGCGTCTGGCTCGGCTCGCTAAAATGTCGCGACATCGTCACTGTATGAAACACTATGCCACACTTGTGCCAGACAAACGGGGAAATAAAAACCTAACTCAATTATTAAGAGCCCACTGAAAATTGTGGACTGCAACTTCATCCGTCGGAAATAAAAGTGTGAATTATTTTATTCGGAAAAGTAGGGATTTTGCAAACTATACAAGAAACATACGCTCTTCAGACCTGTCGAGCAGACTCTACGAGAACTGCTTGGTATGATCGTTTCCTAAAAATTTTGTCGCTCATTTGTTAGCAACTGTAAGAATGTTTGTACCACCGTTTAGATGACTGAGTGTTTCATATGTTTGTCTGTTATATATAATTTTATTGATTTATGCGTTAACAAATGTATGTTACGTTTAGATTTTGTTAAGTACTGTTGCTGCGAAGAGAATTAGAAATATTATCAGCCGATCACCAATGCCGCCTATGTCTACAAAATGGAGAGACATAAAAGATACGGTTGCAAATGATGGCGTTTCTTACGATTACAACGTGTGGGAAAAACAAATTAAAACGATTAATACAAAAGTGTGCCTTACCGGACGGTACCGCAAAAGCCTTAGTGTGTAACAAATTGGCGGGTAAAGTATTAAAGTGGTATCATACACGAAGTGATCGTGTAGAAACGAGCTGTGAAAACTTGTTAGTGGAAATCAAGAAGATGTTCGGACGGCGAGCAACCCCTTTAAGCTTGCTCAAAGATTTCGAAGCAAAAATGTGGGCACTGGGTGAAGTATCCGCTGATTATGTTCGTGATAAGATCACGATGGCGAATCGAGTTCCTGTTGCCGACAACGAACTTGTCGATTATGTTTTATTTCCAGTGAATCGACGCGTTGTTGACGGCGTTTGAAAAGGTAATTCTGCCGCGAGAAACAACGCGGCGGGAGGGAGTGCATCGAGAAGAAAATCGGACGATGGTGAAGAAAATTTCAAGGACAACGAGAGAACAAAAGGACGGGGCGACGACAAGATGTTACAACTGCAACGAAACGGGAGATTTTGCAGCATCCTGCGCAAAGTCGAAGAGGGAGAGAGGCTCCTGTTACAAATGCGGTAAATTTGGACATCGGTCGAATCGATGTCAACCGGAAATGAAGGAAGTACACTGCGCCGAAGAAGAGGACGATGTTAAACGGTGGTATAAACATTCTTACACATCTAGAGTAGGGCTTTCACAGACAGCGTCGCGAGGAGATGCCAATTAGGACAAAATCTAGCCTCGCGGAGGGCTCGAGGACTTCTCCCACTGGTCAATCGAAAGAACCGGAAGTCCTCGCGACCGGCCCACGTGCGAAAGGTTCGGCGACGCGTGTCGCAACACCGCCGACGTTCTGCGGAGTCCGAGCCGCCCTTTAAATAGACGGTGCCGCCTTTTCTCGTCGTGGGACGCGGTCTATTTCAGGACTACCCGGTGTCTCGAAATAAAATCCGTGACTCATTCCCCTTTGTTTGGTGTGGGTGGCCAGCAACAAACACAATTCCCCGGTGTGCCGTGACTCGGTTACGCAGTCCTGGTCACGTGTTCCGGTGTCTAACGAACGCCAGACAATGAGGGAACCCCGGGCACAGACAATGCCGGATGAACGATTGCCGCGAAAGGAAGAACATGCTGTATATGCGTCCGTGTGTGTATGTTTGCGTTGTGTACGTTGTACGGCACAGTGTCCGACCAGAGACCCATATTTCACGGCGAAGCGGAACCTTCGCTGCCACCGAATAATTCTGTCCAGAAATGGAACGAAATTACTTTCCAAGTCTCTCTCGCCGGCGAGAATTGCTCAAACTCTACGAGAGGTTGTTCGTTAATTAAGAAGGTGTGCAAGCGAAGACGATGGGACGCTTTTGTAGCCTCGCCAGAAACAGGCTTGATTATTTGAACTCGGAATCGGCGCTTCCTCCGCGAAGCGGTCGGTAAACACCGAGCTGGCTCTCTCGCGCGGCGACGAAAACATACCGGAAGTGGACGCGTGGCCGTCTGCGTGGCGAGAGCAACGGATCTTTTCGGGGCGAGATCAAAGGGACCGTCGTCGTCGAGATAAAATCGCCCTTGAACCGTGTACTCTTTCCACTGTTGCTAGATATCCGGTCAAATCCGAACCCTCGAATTACTGGAATCAACGTTGATGAAGACGAAGGGAATTCTTATAGAGGAATGCAGACGTTGATCCTTCGACGACTTGAAATCGCGGATCACTTGCGGATAATCCTCGACTCCGCGGAGAGTCGCTTTATCACTTTGCGGGTCTTGGTAGTGTCCGCGGAGACCTGACCGCGACGCACACAACCTTGTAGACCCTTCGATCCCGTGGTGGACGTCTGCTCGAACCCGGGCGGGCGTAGGATAGGTCCTTGAACGTTCACGGGAATCGCGATAATTCCGGTGGAGAAGCCGATGAGTCAGTAGCGTGGCGAGATCCGCCTACCACGAGGAAAGTCACGATAAAATGGTGCCCGAGGTGCGGGGCGCCGGTCGAGGCCGCGAGGATCAGGAAAAAGTGGTTGCGCGTCTGTAAAAGCGATCGAATGAGAGACGATTGCCCATTCGCGGCGGTTCCCACGATCCCCGGTCACCAAACGGGAACGTACCTTTGAAATTTCATTAGCCTTACACAGCTAACGACCGTATAATTGAACGCCGCGCCGGATAAAATCGCTGAGCATACCGAACTGCGTCGAGCATCGACAGAGTTACAGATCGTAATCCACGGTTCGAGCCGCGGAGGATACCTTGCGGACGATCGGGAGACGCGGTCCGATGATTTCGCCGTGCGGAAACTTTCCGCGTGAGAACCCACCGGCGCGGAAACCACTCGACGGCATTTCAACGGCCGCACGTGCAAGAATGCGCCCCCAGACGATAGACCGCAATCGATTCCTCGATAGTCCGACACAGTCGTCGGCGAAACAGTGTCGCGCGACCGGTTTCGCTTTCCACGATCCGCCCTCTCATTTCTGTGTTGTAGAAACTGCTTGCTTCGACGCGCAAATTGCCCCGCGGGGCGTTGCGTTGGCTCCGCCGAGAGCGTCCGAGCCACGCCCCCTTAAACCGAGCTCCGCGCGGAGAAATTCGGATGCACGGTTTTCTATCTGTTTTCTGAGTTCGTCTTTAGAAATCGTTGTAAAGCAATCAGCAACGTAGCTTGCTCTGTGGAGCATTTCCCTAACTCCGTGGAATCCGAGAGTCATTAAGCCACGCCCACTTAGAACAATCTATGCAGTGGGAAAGCAAGATAGACTTTAACTCTGATATGGGTATTGCTCTGCGAGACACTGGGGTGATTAGTTTAAAGGCTTCGGGCAAAGAAGCCACGCCCCCCTGGCGATCTGTGCACGGTCCGGATCGAAGGGAGATAGTCCCTTCTTATCGATCTTAGAATTTGTAACAACGCTTCTTTGTCCCGAAGGGAAAGTTCTTTCAGAACAAACGAGAATAAAATTTTCTCTATGGAGCTCTCTCTATGAATCTGTTGGAGCGGAGAGCAACTAAGCCACGCCCACTCTGAACACTGTACGTAGTATGAGAGCAAGGTGAACGATCTTGGTCTCTTTGCGCGACTTTAATGTCCTAAAGCGTGATTCGAATGCAGGTACGGGCAAAAAGTAACACATTCAGACTATCGTGGTTTTTTACTAACGTACTCGAGAGCAACAAAGCCACGCCTCTTAGCGCTCTTTACGCAGAGACCACGCCCTTCTAAACAAACAGTCCCACATCACAATCAATACTACATTCGCAAGGCCAAAATGTTTCTCTTCCTTTTATCTCATTTGCCCCTACATTTTGCCCCCAGGGGCTCTTCTAGAAAGTCCCAGGAAGCAGAGAAAATTCAATCCAACAAAAGGAATTACAATTTCTGAGCCAGATAAGGCTTCGAGTCTGCGACAAAACAAAATAATGGCCGTTCGAGCACCTCGCTTTATCGGTGACGGCTTTAACCGGAGAAACTAACAACAAGAAGAATGAAGGCGATCTTGATGAAGGGCAGGTGTTATGGATCATTTTCCAAGACAGTCGTGAGCACACAGGGTCCATTGGCCAGGCATCTTCCCCGGGATCGTTGAGACGCTGGTCGTTGCAAATAAACCGATTTTTCCCGTTGAGCGGCGTCGGATCACGGCGAAGGCTCGATTCTGAAATCTGACTTGCTAATATCCGGTCCCAGTGCGCACGCACCGCTTCCATCGACGTCCAACTGGCCGCGGACAAGCTGGCTGGTTTTGCAAGTCTAATTCAGAAGCGTGCACCACCTTCCTCTCCGGCTATTAATTGCGATCCTGTCGTTACTCTACCGTTCGCGCCATCGGACACCGCTCTTTCTTGCCTTGCCCTCCTCTGTTCCTCGTTTCTTGCTCGATCCGAATCCGGGCGATCGAAAGTCTGCGTGTTTCCAGAAAACACGGTGCAGTGATCGGCGGTCGTACGTTCTCGTGCAAGCGTGAAAAAACCAAGGGCACTTGTATATTAATCGAGGTGAATAATATCCGTAGCTACAGGACAATAGTCTTTGTTTCACTCTTACAACTCCTTCCTAACAAAATCGTCGTGGTTATTAAAATTTTCGTGTCACTTTAAAATGTTACCTCGCGCGCTACACGATTTGTTCCTTAGAAAGGTGGCTTTTTGGAATTATATACGGTAGCTGTTATGGATTTTTCCTACACGTTTCGAGTTTGTTTTAACAAAATGGTAGTTCTGACATTTGATTTGGGGCACCGTTTTGCCCAATCGATTCGACACTATTTTGTCTCGACTCTCGCCGAGCGTTTACCTACAAGGAATTCGATTAGCAGGCAATCCGGTACGCAAATAGCTGGCGAAAGAATTTGGCGATACGGTGTTCCCCGAGAGTTACATAACACGAACGGCACCTGATCAACGCGTGAACCCGCATGGTCGGTGTCGTGATCGTTCTGCGATCCGCAGATTTTATTATTAACATTACCAAAAGGAACCACACGTAGTCGTACCCTCATCGAACGACTGCCATAAAATGCTTGACAGAGTCCCTTGCTCTTTCAAAATCGATATTTGTTCTACTTCTTCTCGGACGTTTCTTTGAAATTCCGTTGAATTTCGCAACTTCAGCGAAAAACTCCGTTTTTCCGCACGATCGTTTCGCCGTTTTAATCGCAAAAGTGACACGGTGGATGATACGGAGTTTACGTCGCGGCCACGTGCAGCGAGAAAACCGCCGGCCCAGATTTTTCTGTAACGCTGCAACACGTTCGAACGAAAAACTCATTTCGCGTTCGTCACGGTGACGACCCCATTCCGAGCGGCCGCGGCCAATTAACCGAAGACGCGCGCTCGCCCCGAGATTCCCGATTCGTCGTTGCTCATCGTTTTCAATTTTACAAGCGGCTCAGACATCACAGGACGCCGCCTGAAAAATCCCGATCCCCCGCCGACCAGGAAAACCGCGCGCGACCACTCGTTTGCGGTTCTTCGCGCGATTCCGCGACGAATCGCCCTTGCGAGCGCGTTCCAGATTTCACTTTTTTCTCGCGAATTCTCCGGAGCTCGGCCATTGACTCGTTCGTTCAATCACTCGGACACACAAAGTTGTTTAATTCATCGTTAATCCTCGGACGATGGACTATTTTTATCACTGCGAGAATTGATACTCTTCAAGATTACTCGCAGCGTTTACTCATTTTTCGAGACACGTTAGTCTTTTTATTGCTCCTAACGGCACGGGTACCAATTCCAATTATTTTTTTAGAAATTGAGCTGCAAAATCGCTATTTTTCCTCTCCGGGTCAAAATGGACCCGAGCTCTGCCGGTCAAGGGGGTTAATTACTCGGTTCATACTTCGTTCGAACTGTTCTTGTACCTAACGCTTCGATAAACATGTCAAAGTAGTGGTATTAATTATTAAACATATCGAGCTTTCCCATTTATATTCCTTCCCAGATAGCACGCGACGTCTTAAAGACGTCTTTTTTACGTCCATTTTACGTCTGAAACTATTACGTCTGGAAAAGACGTCTTTAAAACGTACAGATTTGTAACAAAGACGTTCTAGAGACGTTCCAGAGACGTTCGGAAGCCGTTCGTAGGACTTTCAAGACATCTGTGTGCTATATGGGTTAATAGTCAAACTGAATAGATTACGAAAATTGAAAAAGAATTTTCTGTGGAGTTAATCAACTTGACAAATGACGGAAAATGCTTCCAAGCAAAATTTCGAATATCGGTGATCGAATTCGATTCGATCGCTCGCCCCTCGACACGAAGAAGACGAGTACTATAGCGCCGGAGCGTATCGGGGACACGAAAGCAGACCACGAGCCGAGCCGAGCCGGCCGGTCAATTACGCGCGAATACGCGACAAAATTTTCAATTCGGTCCCTCGCGAAATTGCTCAAAGGCCGTGCGCGCGGATCACACGCGCCGCGCGCCGGCGAAAAAAGAAAAATGTTAATTCGCGACGATGAAGATGGACGCGCTCGGTGCCGGGCCGAGGCACGGTCGCGCGATCGTTTTGGCCTGTTTCGTGGCGATTACGTAACCGGCGTCGTCGCATCGGACGATTCGCGATTAAATTTAACGGGCGAATTAACCGAAAACGAGGATCGAATTGCTAGCGAACGTACGACCTCTGCGCCCGACGTTCGAAGTCGTTTAAAAACAGGGCCCGCGGCGGTCGGTCTGCGTGCGTGCGTGTGTCGTCAGTCGCGGTAATTATAGAACGATTATCGCGATTGATTGCGCAAACCCGTCGAACGCACTGAAATAAACGACGACACTTCAATCGAAGCCACCGCAGGCAATAATCGTCGTCGTCGTCGTCGTTGTCGCTATAGTCGCGAGCTACCGTGCGAGGAATGCGCTTTGTTTACCTGCGGGGACAGGTTTACCTGTGTTTTGAGCAATTTCAGCATGTTCACTTCAATGAAATATAACTGATAGGAAACGAAAAATATACTTTGTGGGCGGTGCAAAGATGGGCGGAGCGAAGATGGGCGGAGCCTGGTTTGCTCTCCCAATGGTAGTCTCCGTTTCCTATGCTTATAAACGTTTTTCCAACTAGTTTGTAATCCACGAATCACTAATGAATCCACTAATCCACTAATCAAGTGAAAACAAATGGACCTCTCGAAGAATCGAGATATGTTCTATTAGCTCCAACTCTTAGTGCCATCCCCACCACTTCGTGGACGGGTCGCAGAGGGCGGAGCCTTGCTCGCCCCCCAATAGCTGGAAAGGGGAGGAGCGATGACCCCAGTGGGCGTGAACATTCAACGAGTCGGAAAACAATGAGCAATCGCAAAATCGGGGTCGCTGCTCTCCATAGTCCTGTTCTAGGTGTCTCACGGTGTGCTTGTAGCAAAGTAACTTCCAAACAAGGACATTTTATTGTGTGAAAAGAATGTGGTACAATCAACCGCGATCGTTCAGCTTGAACGTATGTTACAGTCGTTCGCAGACTTGCTACCGACATTACTGCGTATTGTCAGACTTGTACGAGGATTTTATCGAATGACTTCCATCGGATCACAGTGATTGGAGCATCGTTTCGTAGACAATGCACAGAAGAGGGGCACGCCGCGCATTCCCTCTGCCCACGTCCTCGGATACCGTATTACGTGCGTAATATCTAATGGACGTTTACGACGTTAAAGGTGGCACGAAGTGGGCTAATACGAGGTGCCATTTAGTCAGTTAAAGGTCTTTGAAGCGACGTCCCGTCGTATCGGTGCTCCCGTCCCGATCATGCGGCAAATACATAATTTTATTGTTGTATCAGGCGACTGCTATTATTCCCGGTAACCTCCATTCGACGATGTCTTCGATATTTCAATTTTCATCAGCGTATGACGAGTCTCCTTCGACCCGAGGTCACCAAGAGCTACGGTACTTCTCGCTGACTTTTATTAGAAACTACCTAACGCTTCCAACTATTATTACCTATTGTTCAAATGTGTTTGTGAAGGAAACGCTGCGGGCACTGCGGGCAAACACTTGCGACGTCTCTGGAAAGACTGTTGCGTTGCTCCCGAGCTGCGAAAGATTATGCTGAAGCAGATAAAAGCATCAGTCTTTCGAAAGCTACCTGTCACAACCACAATTTCCATTGATCCAGAAACACCATAACAGTGAAGCCTGAACCGACAAATGGGACATTCGCCAACACACTCGTGACATTTTTCTGATTAAAATGACTCCGAACACGTCACAATTTGGATCGTATTCACTTGTATGATCCACGACACAATGGTTCGGATAATCGAGGGTCCCCAAAACTCTGAATTTTACAGGGAAATCTGCTCCGAATCATGTCATGTTTGGACTCGTTTCAATCGGGATAATGTCACGAAAATGCTCGTAAGAATTTCACCAAAAAAAAAAAAAAACAAAAATATTTAATAATAAATTTGTCAGAGACATCAAGCATTGACTTGAAGATACATTCTGAATCAAATGAAGCACTGGCAGAGTTGAATTACTTTTAAAACAGAATAGCTGCTCACAGAGAAGTCTACAGAAACGTTAGCTGCTGTCCCGCAAAACATCTTACAAGTCGACGGGATTACTGGCTGGAAAGTATCGGCTAGGAGCCCAGTTGGCCACGGTGGCACGACTAATTACCTGCTCGCCTGATTGACGCACGAGGACGCGGCGAGATTTTCCGTGGCGCGACGGGTACGCGAAAGCTTCGCGATTCCTCCTCGTTTCTGACCCCATTCCGGGGCGAATCGCATGTGCGGATCCGCGGCCGCGTGGAATGCGCAGAAGAACAAAGGGCGCAGCTGTGCGGCGCGGGCCGGTGTTAACTCGATTGCCAGCGAATCGAATAGATTGATAGAATCACCGGAGGGCACTCTGGCCGCAAGCTGCATCGACCGGGTCTCGCCAGGCTTCTCGACTTATCGGGAGCGATCTCGATAAAGCGTCTACCCGCGAGCGATTCAGCTCGGCGATTGCCACTTTTCGGAGCGTGGCGGAGCGTTGCTAGACCGTGTCGCGGCGATGTCAACGTCGAGATAAGCGCGGGATCAGAAATGACAATTATTTCTGTCCGCGACAGACTCGCTATGGCTGATCTTTAAATCGTCCGGGGCGGTTTTGCAACTCCTCTAGAAAATGTCTAAACGCGAACAAAGTCGTAGAATCTCGGAACGTTGTGCTGCAACGATGACCTTGGACAACAGAACGTAGAAGATGAATTCGACTATTTTCCAAGCGGACTGCGACAGATTGTGGTGTTAGCATAAAAATGAAGTGTCGGAGCTTTCGAAGGTCCCGCGAGCTCGACGCGTTAATTGCGCGATCCACGGTTAGTTTGCCGCGACGAGGATCGTTTTGTTTGTTCGATGGGTTAATGGGGACGAACAATGCCCGCGGGAATGAGTTATAAATTACGCGTCGGCCGCGGCGCGAACAAAGAGTTCGCGGGACAGACCGGAAACGGTCGCGTCCGAACTTCGCCATCCGGCTTTGTTCTCCGGCGAGTTAACGAGCACGGCGCGAAGCGTAACATCGCATCGCGGCTCGGCGGCGGCGGCGCTTGAAGCATCGGCTCCAAGGTCAAGTTGCGCAACGCGTTATTCCGCTATGAAACGCAGAAGATCGAGCCGGTGCGCGTCGCGGATCTATCTGAACCCCGGTGCACCGTCGTTATTCTTAGATCGAAAACACGGATTGACCCCACGCTAAGAATAATACCGGTGCCGAGGGATTATTTACCCGTCACCTGAAGCGCGCCTCGCGTTTCCTGGACCCGCGAGGTTTGCGCAAAACCGGGACGATTATTTTCTGCCCGAGGTCTCGGAACCGTCGGGGATCGACGCGATCCGCGAGCTCATTATTCTCGCGAACGGGATCATACAGGATCGTACGGGATCATTCCCTGCTTTGTTTGTCAATTTCTTTAAACGCATTTCTCGGAGGTACAGCGAATTCCTAGATATAAGTAAACAACACGGGACCCTCCAGGAGACATACCTGAGATGTGTTATGTTTACACTCCTCGACGTCAGAGACCACTCGAACTTTTTTTTTTCTTATTGAAAGCTTAATTGAAACTCCCCATAGGGGGTTATAAAGCTATACATTAGTAATATATTATGTACATCTTACTGTTAAGCATTAATAATGTAGGAACCGTAGAACACATTAGGTATATAACACATAAGCACATAACTTTAAATCTTTAAATTACATTGCTTGAAAAAATTGAAAAGAAAATAACATGCCTGAATAATCGGTTCATAAAGTAACGATCTGATATTTAACACTAGAACGACGGAGCAATAAATGTGACTGACGTATATTGCTTTGTAACAGCGACAAGACTGAGCCCATTCGGACTTCATACAACTTTTATCGTAATACGTGCTTCAATGAAGAGGTTCATTAAAAAATTTGAAAACATTTTTACGATTCCAGTAATTGTAAAAGAAAAAATTAGGAAGCAGTCATTTTGACTGCTCCCGTCGTTCTAGTGTTAAGGGTGGAAACAATTTGAGCTTCCTTAAATTATTAAATTATTAAATTATTAATTATTTTTTCATGAGATCAACACTTTGTGATTCTAACAAGGTACATTGCCAAATAATATGGTTAAGATCTTGAACATCATTACCGCAGTTACATTTGGACCGCTCGAACTTCGTGGGGTATACTGTGCGGTAGCGGGGATAATTCCTCGACGTTTGTCATCCAGGCCTTGGCGACGTATATAGAGAAATCACTGTACCTCTTGCGGACACGCGATCGTCCCAGGTTGCAGGCCGGAGGCTCAGAAATCTCCGCAGCTCCGAACGAAGAATGCGCGCGGATTAACGACAGCGACGTCCGCCGATGCAGTGATTAATGAGTCGGGACACCACCGACGACGTGCCGGGCACGTATCACTCTCTCGTTGACGGGCATAATTAGGTCACACGGGTGGTGGGCGTGTATGAAAGCTCGTGATTGGGGTTAATACCATTAAATCCCGTATGTTTACTTCTCTCGTTCGGACACGTCCTCGCTGATTCACGGAGGCACGCGGGTACTTCAAATTAGCGGAACGTCGCGTCGACTCTCGCCCCGATATTAATTTCATCGAGTCGCACCCACGCGACCGGCCACAATGACGTTATTATCATCGCGTCCTTTAATTAGGCTCGGCTGCGTCGGCGGGTACTTTTGAAAAGCTCGTGATTAACGCTTCCCGCGGCGAGTCCAGGCGCTTTCTTCTCGGGTTGCGGGTAAGCAAGGACACGTGCCGGATCACAAAGCATCGTTGCTGCAACAATGAACCCAGGGACCATTGCGGTTTTACCGTTCCCGGCGTTGACCCACACACCTACAACCAGCATCTGCCGGCAAGGTCGTAAATAATGTTTCACAATCGCTGGGAGACGGCAACCGGCTGACCACCGCCGGGAATCGTTCGCGGTGACACACTTTTTCCAGGAATCCGACGAGCCAAGGAGCATCCTTTCGATACTGCGGTAACGCCTCGATGTACGCGCGAAAGATGTGCACGATACTCGTGCGTTTATTACTTCTTCAGTATCGAATTGTTTTTGTTGTAGAGCTTCCACCAACGTATTCGTCACGTTTCTCCGATTAAAATGATACCAAACATGACACCGTTCGGTGCACATTTGTTCGAGCAATTCACGATTCGGTGGAACCTCCGTTATCCGAACCGATGAAATCCGAACTTTCCGTGTATTCCAGGTATGAATACGTGTTCCACAGTGCAATCTGAAGCCATCATTGTACAAAGTACAATTAGGTAACTCATGTTCCATGGACTAGTTCGGATAACCGAGGTTCCACTATACCGTGGATTAGACAGGGAACTGTGCATCGAACCGTGTCATGTTTGGTATCGTTTTAACCAGAAAAGTGTGACGAATATGTTGGTAAAAGTTTCATGGAAAAACTAGTTACTAATGAGAAAGTTATGTCACTAAATCAGTATTGTTGCTGATGCCTATGTTTCCTAAAATATCTCGTGGACCACTCAATCGAGAAAAAAGTTGTTCAGACGAAAACTGTGTATTTTTCGCTGACAAAATTCACTGGCCAGTTCATTCGGCGAAACTTCGATCTATTGGCTCGTAATCGAAGGCGATCGAAGGATTCCTTTGCGACGCAAAGCAGCTCGCAAGCGCGTTCGCCGGTGTCTAGCACGTTGCTGTTTGCCCAGCAATTAGAGCGCGTTCTAGGAACACGAAATTGATGTCTGGCCTCGATTTCACCGTGCGTAAACTTGCTGAAAGTGGTCGGTCACGTTGTTCCCATAATTTATGATCCGCCTCAATTGATGCGTACATCGCAACCTCCGCGACCGTCGAAAAGCGTGGATAGTCTGCTGGACCCGGTCGTCGGGAACAGCGTTCCCGGCGGAAACTCGAAAGGAATTCCATTGCGCCGGCTGTTTTACGGCGTTTACACCATAAATAATCGGCGTCGCACGGTCGTCGATGTAACGAGACGCGCCGCTATTAATAATAGTCCGATTCCGGGGAGATTTACGGAGCCGCCATGATTTATTTTACGAACGTCTTGTTTCGCCACTTACCATCGCGCGCCCCTTTTCGCTACATTTGGCAAGTTGGATCCCTTTTCGCAGGGGGCGTTGTTGACGTTGGACCCGAGTCCCGCGGCTCTGGCAGAACGCGAATACATTCGGCTTCCGGGAAAAATACTTAATTCGACTTCGCTCGGACTTCGGGGATCCCGCTTGAAGGCGGCGTTTGTTTGCTTTGCTCAGGTCTTTGCCGTGTCCCGGGCCAAATGTATATTGTCGGTGATTTATCCCGCTAGATCGTGGGGGGAGGGGGTTCAACGGTTCCCTGGAGCAAAGGGAAACATAAACCGATCCTGCGGCAAACGGAGTTGACCGTCGACGCGGGAAACTGTGTTCTATTGGCGTGCTAATTGGAACTTTGAGGAGGAACGTCTTGCTATGCGCTTCGGCATGATCGATCCGAGCGATCTGTGCGCGAATACGACCAACTGGGAGCTTGCCAGAGATTGCTATCGTTGAACGAACTACTTCAAAGTTTACTTTTATTTTAATTGATACTCATTTACCAGATCGAAAGAGAGGCAAATCTTCGGTGACGGATTAACATTTGATCTGTTGTACATTCACGAAAAAAAAAATCGGACAATGATCTACCTAGGCTCATTTTGAAGCCTGGAGTGTCTAGTTTGATATCCATAAATTCCTCTTGTTTCTAGGATGATTTTCTATTTTTTAAAAATTGAAAATCCGGAGGTGGGTTCCTCCAAGAAATTGATAAATTCAGACGTCTTGTTAAATGGCTTCTGCTGTAGGCTCGTAAAAAAAATCGGAGGATAATTTACGTAGGCTCATTTTGAAGCCTGGAGTATCTAGTTTGATATCGATAAATTCCTCTTTTTTCTAGGATGATTTTCTATTAAAAAAAAAAATTGGAAATCCGGAGGTGGGTTCCTCCCAGAAATTGATAAATACAGACGTCTTGTTGAATGGCTTCTGCTGGAGGTTCGTGAAAAAAAATGGGACGATGATCAACCTAGGCTTGATTTGAAGCCTGAAGCCTCTACTTTCATATCCATAAATTTCTCTTTTTTCTAGGATGATTTTCTATTTTTTAAAAATTGGAAATCCGGAGGTGGTTCCTCCCAGAAATTGATGAATACAGACGTCTTGTTGAATGGCTTCTGCTGTTAGTTCGTGAAAAAAAATCGGACGATGATCAACCTAGGCTCGTTTTGAAGCCTGGAGTATCTACTTTCATATCCATAAATTCCTCTTTTTTCTAGGATGATTTTCTAGTTTTTAAAAATTGTAAATCCGGAGGTGGTTCCTTCAGGAAATTGATAAATTCAGACGTCTTGTTCAATGGCTTCTGCTGGAGGTTCGTGAAAAAAAAAATCGGACGATGATCAACCTAGGCTCATTTTGAAGCCTGAAGCCTCTACTTTCACATCCATAAATTCCTCTTCTTTCTAGGATGATTTTCTATAAAGAAAAAATTGGAAATTCGGTAGTCGTTCCTCCCAGAAATTGATAAATAAAGACGTCTTGTTCAATGGCTTCTGCTGGAGGTTCGTGAAAAAAAATCAGACGACGATCAACCTAGGCTCGTTTTGAAGCCTGAAGCATCTAGTTTCATATCCATAAATTGCATTTGCCTAGGACGTTTTTGTATCAAATGTGAACGGGTTAAGGTATACGTGAATAAAAATTCCAAGTTGTTGAAGCGACGGTTGACCCGAATAGAGTTTTTCGGAAAAGGGGGGGGGCTGAGGTTTTATAGGGAATCGTGATAGTTCACCGAACGACGTTTCCTTCGGCGAAGGGCCCTTTCCCTGACGGGAGCGTAATTTTCCTGGTAGGGAAACCGGACGGGGGGCTAAAAGGAAGAAGGAAAGAGTGACCGTTCGGAGGGCCGCAACGGTACAAGCTTTATATCCAGCATAAACATTCCTGTCGTAAACGTTGGTGTTTCGGCTGACGGAAGCGGCTGATATTTATGCGCGAACGTGTCTTAATTGTTACAAACAAGCTCGAGGAGCCACGGGTCGGACTTTTAATGGCCGGCCGAATCTCGGTGCCGTTGATTATTTTTTCTTTCCAGGAGTTCTCAGACGTCGAACTTGCCGTTCGACGCAGAGGGAACGTCGGAGCAGGTCGAGAGTCCAGTGGCAACTAGGTAGCTAAGACACGCCTAACATCAAAATTATAGGCTCCCTCGAGCGAGAATTGTTGTCCGAGTCTAATCTAAAAACTTCGAAGCTTCTAAAAAGTTTAACAAATTTTTTTCCTCCTTCGGACTCCGAACGGTATTTTAATAGAGAAGCATCCTAGAAAAGAAGAAACAATTTATGGCTGTTAAAATAGAGGCTTCAGGATTTAAAATAAGCCTAGTTGGATCATTGACCGATTTTTATTCTCCACGGACTTAGAGCAGTTCGAACGTTAACAATGCGTCACCAAAGAGTTATCTCGTTTTCAGTCTTGCGGTTGAGCATTAATTAAAATGAATTTGGGAACGAACTTTCCTGGGTCGTTCCGCAGCAGCAATCTCTGGCAACCATCCCGTTCCGCTGCACATTTTTTTTCTTTTTCTTTTTTTCTTCAACGTTGCTTTTCGTAAACAATGATTCATGTGTCCCAGACGCACAAAGTGTTCTTTCACGGCGTACGGCCGCTCGCGCGCGCCCGCTATTACACGGCGATCTGTAAATAATTTATTAATGTTGATTCACGCGACGGATTAAACTGGCCTGCGCTCGTGCACGGCCCTCGGGCGGATTTCCATTGAAATGCTAATAAATTTACCACGCTCCTCGGGCGCCACGCCTCGCAGTATCATCCTGAGAAACGAAAGATTCCGCTCGCCTGCGAGAATCGTACGCTGTCTCCCGTGATTCGACACTCGCCTAATCTCGTTCTGGAAGCGTTCGATGTTCCCGACGAAAATTTTCCGAAAATCTTCCTGGAACGCTCCGGGACATGCAGCTTCTTTGAAACTATAGGAGCCGAGCTGTTCGAGTGTGGGAAAGTCCTGCAACAAACTTGGAGCTCTTCCAAGATTAAATTTTATATCTCCGCTTCTTCTGCATCGCGAATAACTAACTGCAACGGCGCTGGCAAATGGCGGAACTTCGTTTCAGGCTGCTTGTTCAGTTTTTCCCTCAAAGAAGTATAGTAAATCTTGTCGGGCGCGCTGCGAAGTAGCCTGCAAAATATTGAGATTGTTTTGGAAGCTGCGTGAGGTTATTTTTCGAGACGATTGGGAGAACGATTTTCGGGTACACTTTACGGTGAAGTTTTTATTTGTTTTTCAGACAGTGCGATCTAAGTCTTAAAATATGTTTCTTCTTATTTTTCAGAATTTATTAATTAATCCTCAAAATGATAACAAATTCACATCTTTGTAAGCATTTTTATTACAATATTTCGAACACCTATCAGGATGTTTCCTGACAAAAGAATAGGCTCACAATGTTATGAAAATAAATAGCATACAATTGCCTACTGTTTTGTCATCTGGGACTGATTGCAACCACGCTGTGGTCAGATTTCTGTTGTGTTGTAATTTATTTAAATTTGCAAAAAGCCTCCTATAAAAATACGAATCTTTAGCCCAAGATTTTGCAGTCTACACAATTACTATAGCTGCAAGATGTTCTCTAATTTGTCGGTTCCATTTTAAAGGTGATCGATACTCCTCTATTTTGAACAGTGCCTGGCAAAGCAGTTTAGCAAGTTGATTTCCTCTCGATTAATGAAGAGTTCCTGTTTAATGAGAGGAAACACGATTGGACTGTAGGAGACAGTGTCAGGGGCGTGCGCGGACAATATGGCGCCCTGACCTTATGCACACCTTGTCGGCCCCTTCTATTCACAATCAGTGTCTCAATGGTTGTAACACGCTCGGACAATCGCGCACACGCGCCGATGAAACACTGTGGGTGTTGGTATGTGTCTCCTACGCCTCGACGGGAATTGATGTTTCCGACGATTACCCTTAAACACCCTTCTTCGTCGCTCGAAGACGGAAATCACCTTACCGGTCGGATTCCGTCAGTGGGTCGCTAGGCCGATTCGAAAATCCGAGTCGTCGATTCCTCAAACGATCCTTCCACGATTTTGTGAATCGAGAATAATACGATCTTTGTCACGGACGCGTAAAACTCGGCAGTCGTGTTATAAATTCGTAAAATCCACTCTGAAACCGTAAAGAACACGGGAGCTTGACTCACTCGGGCCCGATACCACGAAAACGCAAAACTCGAGGGTCCAGAAAAATCCGAAATAATGCTAACGGCAGAATAATCGGAAATCGTGTCCGCGATTAAAACCGATCCGAGGAACATTCGGTCCAAGAACGTCTATGTTCTCGGAACCGAAAATAGCCGGTAGTAGTAGGAATCGAAATTCCAGGGGACACTTCGGCCCACGCGACACGATATTTATAAAGCCCGAAAGTATTCGATCAGCGGAGCGTCGGTAAGGTGTCAGGATCGTGGTCCGGCGGTCGACTGGATCGCGATCGAATATTCATGAGCACGAAATACGGCGGTCGGATGACAAATAGGCGACTAATTTCACGGCGCATACCAAAACCCACACCGGCACTTGCATCTTGCTTATCAATGCTACTCGAATCCGCCGGAAAGACGAAGAAGAATCGATATTGCCTGCGGCGACACCGGCTCGCGTGGGCGGCAACAAACATTTATTTTCATCTAACTTTTTCTCCGTCGTTGTTCGAGCCGAAGAGCACTTCATAAAGGTCAGACGCGTCAATTCCCCCGTGTCATTAGTCAGAATCAATCCTTCCGCGATCGAGGAGACCGTGATAATTACTAGAAGAGCTTCGGAGGGTCTCCGTGGTTCGTCCCAAACCGCATTTTAATCGTAATAAACTATTTTTGAACAAAAAGACCTAAGTAGATAAATTCTACAGTATTCATGAGAAAGAGCACCGAAGCCACGCCCCCTCGGAACATTTTACATGGATAGAACAATATACGTAGCCATGTACTAATCTCAAATTTTGACATTATCTACCTCTTAACCTGATTCTGAAGCAGCCATGGGTTTTACATTGACTTCATCGAAATCGAGGGCATCAAAGCCACGCCCCCTCGGGACATTTTACACGGATACAACAACATAGGTGGCCATCTATCGTTACTAATCTCAAACTTTGTCTGCCTCTTAACGTGATTCTGAAGCAGCCATGAGTATCATTTTAACTTCATCGAAATCAAGGGCACCGAAGCCACGCCCCCTCGAGCGCGCTCCACCCACCGGCAACTCCCCAGAGCCCGTATTGCTTCGTTCCGATTAAATCTGAGCCGTAACTGTCGAATAGGAGGTCCGTTACAGACTGGCGTCCGCTGTAATGAAAATAAAACTTGAAACGAGGGATCGTTTGTTCGCGGTTGTTCACCCCCGCCGTTTGAACACTTCATAAAGGTCAGACGCGTTAATTCCCGACGTCATTAGTCACAATCAATTTCTCCGCGATCGAGGAGACCGTGATGATTGTTTGAAGAGCCTCCAAGGGGGTCTGTGGTTGATCGTAAATTGCTTTTTAATTCGGGTTCGCAGGCCGCTCGTGCTGACGTTTAGACAGCGATTTGTCGGCCGCGAACGGAGACGAGAGGCGTCGGGGATAATTAATATCGGATGGTGAACGTCCACCTCGGAGACAAATTACTTCCGCGGAGTGTCGCGGGATTGCGAACCGGCGCCAGGATCCAAGGAATCGATCTCGGCCGAGAGATTAGCCGGCGATGAACGGTGGATCGACAATGGGACACGTGGGAATCGGAGAGAGCTTCTGGGAATGGTGGCCGGAGCGACGTTCAAGGGTGAGAACGACCAGGTGGCGATTGTTTCGATGAAAGCAGACTGGACTGTGACATTGTACATTGTTTCGTGAAATTCTGCTTGACATTGGGATCGATTTTCCCGTGAGACCTTGCCGCGGATCGTTACAAAACCGAGGGCAACGAGACCACGCCCACTCGAGACATTTCGCAGAGAGCCAGCGAGCATTGTAGTCTTCAAAGCTAGATTTTTCAAAGATATGCGATCTAGGTCACATGTGGGAACAGGTTATCGCGTAGAGCTCTGTCTCGGATCCATCCGAGGTCAAGAGTAACGAGGCCACGCCCTTTCAATACGCCGCATACATTGAGATTATGATGGGTACCCTTGGATCGCTAGTTATCTCTTTCATTCGCATTGTTTGTCTTAAAGCATCGTTTTGGAGCATCAGCGGGCACAGATTGTCCCGTAGAACAGTGCATTAGTGCTAAAATGTAACGAGGCTACGCCCCTTCAATGCGCTCTATACACAGAGACTGAGACAGACAGCCTTCAATCGCTGACTATATACTTTTCTGACATTATTTGTCTTCAAGTATCATTCCAGAGTAATTATGGGCACGGATTGCCCCGTGGGGTACTACCTTCACTTTGTTAAAGTGAAGAGCAACGTAGCCACGCCTCTTGAAAACGCTCCACCCACTGATGACACACCCCTACAGCTCTTGTTGCTTTATTGCGATTGAAGCTTAACGCTAACTGTTCGAGGTCTATCAGAGACTTGAATCCGCTCTAAAAAAATTGAAGTTAGTAGTTTTTGACGATCGTAGAACGATTTCATTGAGGACTCAACTAGCTGGCACGATCGCGGCCAGCCGTTTCTGTTCCGTTCGTCGGCCGCGGTCGGTCTGGGGGATTCCGAGTAACCAAGCTGGGACTTTCCTCGTTTCTCCTAGCGGGCGCAGCGAATCGTGTCAGGCGTGCATCGCACGATAATCGCGGGCAGTGAGTCATCCGCGCTTTCGATTAGGCTCTTCGCCTCCCAGCAGCGGGCCGCGCGTCGCCCCGCGATTATTAATGCGCCGCGTTCGCGAAAAGGCGCGAGCCCATCGCCGAGTCGCAGACTTTGTTTCCCACGACAATCTCGGAAAGTTGTCCTCCCTCCGTCTGCGATCCATTTAAATTCAATTAGGAGACGGCTGTCTTCTCGGATTACGATAATCTGGGGCCAAAGATTAACTGCTCGGCGTCGTCCGGCGAACGCGAAACCGTTCGCAGACGGTGCGATCTTCGTGAAGACAATGGCTCGCAGTTGCGCAATCTTCTGCGGCTCGATGACCCCTTTTTCAAGTGCTTTCTGTTGCGCGTCCCTTCCTGCCAATGGAGTGTCAATTAGCAAAATTATCGAGCGCATTCAATTCTTGAAAAAGAACACTTGCAATATGTCGTTGGTGATTTATGTAATTTGTGAATGAAGCTGTAGATCAGTACGAAGTGTTGCAAGTGTTCTTTCTCAAGAATTGAATGTGCTCGATCAGTAATTCGCCACGCCCATTTTCTTAATCTGAATTGCAAAGGAATCTGAACAGTCAGTGAACAACTAGAAACGAATACGTTTATTATTATGAAATTTGTATTCTTCAATTACTGTTCCAAAATAATGGACACTGTACTCCTTCTGTTTGTAAGCCACGCCTCGTAGGCGGAGCTTGCGTCAGTGGGCGGAGTCAGTCTCCCGGCAACGCCACCCGCTGGCCAATCAAACGACCGTGTAACCTTCACCTCTCACGTTTCCTGACCCAAACAGTACAACCGTGTAGCGCTAACGCTAAACTCGCAGCACGTGCAACGGCAAACTAACCTAAACGATCTCGGCACACAGAGTCATCCTCGCTCCGCTATCAGACCGCGTAACCAATTCAACGCTGACAAAATCTGGAGTTCGAGGGTCAACCAGCTATTCGCAGATTCCGAGAACGCCGGGAGCATTCTGGAAATTGAAAACGAGACAGATTAGGAAAATTGGGTCGGCGGATCTTGTCGCGGCGATTCCTCGAAATCAGCCAGCACGACGCTCGGTCGCACGTACGATCTCGATCCAGAAAAAACGTCGAAAATCTCCATTCGCGTAAGAATTCGCTTGTTTTCCTTATTCTCTAATGAACCGGCACGGCGACGGTGTGTCGGCGAGCGTGGGCCCGAGATCGAGAGGTGATTCAGGCTAATTACGATTCCACGGAGAAAACGAACGGAGAGTGAAAACGATCGCCAAGGACGACGATTTCCGGTCGGATTTTCCTGATGCCGTGGATCGAGACCGATTTTTTCCAACGCTCGGCGGGAGATCTGTTCGCATGCCTTCGATCCAACGTTGCTGAACGTACACTCGTCTAGGATTTGATTTTATCTTCCCGATGTCCTGATGACACACTTGTCTAGGATTTGATTTTATCTTTCTCGAAGTCCTGATGACACACTCGTCTAGGATTCGATTTAATCTTTCTCGTAGTCCTGGCGTTAAACTCGTGTATTATTTGATTTTATCGGCGATGAACTCGCCTGTGCTTCGGTGTTCCGGTGATAACCGGTAAGTCCATTCGCTTGAGAACTCTGCGACGGACCAACAAAGCTGAATATCCGACTAGAATTTCTGTTTGCTGGTTCTTTGAAGTATTCTGAAGTGCTGCCGAGTAATGGCAACACTCGGAGACGCTATATTTAGGCGCGGAACGCGCGAATTCCGTCGTATGCAGAACGGCATTTGTTCTTTTTCCGTTCGACTCGTATGTATTGCTTTTTGACTACATTTTTAGTTTTGGCAAAATGTCAACAATTTTTTGTGCACTCGGTAATAAGCATTGAAACGAGATATACCGTGATTTATGTCCAACGTTCGATTCTCCATTCGTAAATACAATGTTTGGCAATAGTTCCGAAGATGTGTCGCGAGCAAGTCGAAAAATTTCGATTAGAGCGTAACGATATCACAGTCGGAGACCGTGAGGGTTAAACGAGTTAGGGGTCCGAGTAATTACGCCAGGCGTTTCGTTATCCTGCACAATGCCACGGGCCTCCCCGACGTTGTAATTAACCGGCGTAACTCATCCGGTCGCATCAGAAGAATAATGAACGACGGCATCCCGTGGTACGGGACGCCGCTCCTCCGGCTGATTAATTCATAAGTTAAATCCTCGCGGGGGTTCGGTCGCCTCCGGACAAAAGGATGATGGATTCGTGTCAGGTGGCCGGAATAGCGCTCGTCCAACCGGCTTGATATACTACCGTTTAAGTCCTTCCGAAAACAAAAATACCCTATCGTCGAGCAACCTTGAACTCCGACTCGAAACTGCTCCCAAATCTATTCAGGTCAGTCGTTCATCGATGAAAACTGACTGGAACTTAATTACGGCGCGTACAACGCCAGCAGGGTCTGCAAGAAATTGTTAATACGTTGTTTCGTGTTCTCTTTAACTACCATTTCGTATACAATAATAATAGGTTAGTTAAATTATATCAGCAACGTGAAATTCTTCTGATGTTTCTTCCGCGTAAATTCTGATTTTTGTAATGCAATTCGTGAAATTCGGGTGACTAGAAAAATTTGTTTTTCGGTAGACAGTCAATTAGGAATAAAGAGAAGTGAAAATAAAAGGAAAATCTTGTTCGTTTTTAATAATATTTTTTGGCGCTTTTTAGATGTTCTAATACACAGAGGTCCGCAGAAAGATTATTTTCTGTTTTCTTGGTTCTCTCCCGAGCGTTCGAATAATTGATGATCCATATTAAAGAATCCAAGAAGATCGTTTCACGGGCTCGCCAAGACATTCTCACAGGTGTTCGAACAGGTCCGCTTTGGTAGTTCTGAGAACCGAGCTTGTTCCACTTACGATCGCTCCGCATTGCCAGGAAACTTTGCTCGCCGCGTTGTCGCTGCACGCGAGGATCTCGCAGTCGCGTTGAAAGTTTGTCGGCACCGAAGATTTCGGTGTCGTTCTCGCGAAAACTCGCTGACGTGCCTTCACGAAAGATACTACTCCGTCCCGTAAAAAAAAAAACATTTTTCTTTTTCTCGATGAACCCTTTACCAACATATTCGCGACACTTTTCTGATTAAAACGAGACCAAACACGGAATAATTCGGAGCACATTTGCCGCTTTAATCCACGATAAAGGGGAACCTCGCTTATCCGAACTGATCAGTGATGTACAAGCTAGTTATCTAGCTATAGTACTAATTTAAATCGTTACTGATTTGTGGGAATCGTTGAAACTGTTGTAAAATATGTATACTATGTATATGTATACTAAATTTCGACTTCGGTTCGGATAATCGAGGTTCCACCAGATCGATCGAATTTAGAGAAGTAAATATGCTCCGAAGTATATCATGTTCGTACTCGTTTCACTCGGAAAAATATGGCGGACACGTTGGCAACATTTTCATGAGGATAATTACGAACACGAAAGTTTTGTTATTATCGTTTCTTCGAATATATGGAAAATCTGCGGTTTTCTTTTCTTTTCTGGTTCGCGTTTAGAGAAATATGGAGGAAACGTCGGTGTTCCGAGAGGCCACGGTCCTCGGTTTCGTTTCGATTCTCGGACGGTGAAATTTTTGCTCGACCGTCCTGTTTCCCAGGGACTCGTCACCGGGATGATAAATGCGGAGGCTAGCGGCGGCGGCTGCGCCTTCCTCCGTCCCAGCCTAACGACATTAATAATGAATCACGCCGCGATTTTGCTAGGTTTTACGATCGCGAGTGTCCGCCGGTGGGCGGTCGTCGAAGGTCTCCGCGGTGTCGCGAAACCGATTTGCGCCGATTTTTCCGTCGCGAACGGAATTAATGTCCGCCGAGCTCCCGACGGTCTGACGTTAATTGCCACCGGTTGGCAAAGTGGCTCCGCGATCGCGTCCGGCGATTCGCTCGATCCTCCCTGCGTTACCGAACATTCGCAGGAACAATCGAATTCCTCGCCGAGCACCAAAACATAGCGGCAAAACAAATTCTTCCTTTCCAAGAATTCCTTTTCACGAAAAACACACCTGAAACTTTAGATAAACTTCTGAAATTGTTTCCACACTGAACGTCGTACCGTGCCTCGAAAGCAACCGATACGTGCTGTATTATAAAAATGGCGAGATTGAATTTATTTGGATTCTGTGCGGTTCGTATTGAAGAATCTTTATAATCTCAGTGATTGAAATTAAAAAATCCGGCCATTTTGACCGGCGGCGGTAAGATCAGTGTTGATCTGTTCACCGTCGCGAAATGGCGGCCGCTTTTTACGGAATGCATAAAGTCCTCAGTCCACGGAATCCGTTCTCACGAGGCTCGCGCAAATGATAACTGATTCGCGCGTCTGGGAACGAAGGAATCGACCCGACGACGCGTTAAATCGCGCAGCAAGTGCTCTGAGACAAATTAGTTCGCAGTTTATCCGCGTCAGAGCGGACGTTTTCGCGTGGTTTGATCCGCCGCGGCGGGTAAAACTGGTCGCACGATGGGAAAAAAATCGTACGGGCCGCGCGCGGCTCGGCTTCGTCGGACGAGTAGGACGCTTAGTCGGGTAGCTATAAAGACAAATAGTGGCGAAACGAGCCCAACGAGGCCTAATGACGCGTATTTGCATCGGTCATTAAAACGGCCGAGAAACTGTTGGTCCCCGCGGTGGTAATTCCGTCGTCGGCTGGACAAAAGGAGGCGCGCCGCTCCCGCTCGAGCGAAACGCTTATCGCGGCTCGTGAAAGCCCGTTTAAGCCCGTTTTCTTGCGCAACCGGCTTCGCCTCTTCTGGTTCGCACTCTTTTCGCGAACGGGAACGGGGGTTGGGACCGACGGAGCGCGAACGTTTGCCGTCGCTTATGATAAAACCGGTCGTTAACACTTTGACTACGTCCGTCATACTATGCGACACGATTCGTCGTCTATCTTTAATAATTAATTCTATTCGCAATACACTTGAACCGAGCCTCCGTGGAATTTGCACGATCTCAGAGGGCTCTGGAGACTTGAATTAACATACTAAAAGAATTCTCAAGAAAATTATTTTTTAAGTTCGCGAATTATAACAGGAAGAAGCTAATATCCGTATTTTGGGAATGAGTACCTTTTAATGAGTACCTTCAAAAATATGTTTGGGAAAAATTAGTACGTATAACAGTAAGTAAATATCGTCAATTATGTAGTTATGAGAATAAACCATCGTCCGAGGGATGAAAACACAAATTAAAAAGAATCGTGATGTGCACGTATCATTTTTGATAGATCATCCCTCGCCGAGCAAGAACTCTGCTCCACGAGAAGAAAGGAGCCTATTAAATTGTCAGGAAAATTATTCTGTAACTTCGCGAATTGTAACAAAAAAAAAGCTAACATCCGTCTTTTAGGAACAATAGAAACATTAATGAGTACCTTCAAAAATATGTTTAGGAAAATTTGGTACGTAAAACAGTGAGTAAATATCGTCAATTATGTAGTTATGAGAATAAACCACCTTGCGAGGGATGAAAACACAAATTAAAAAGAATCGTTATGTGCACGTATCATTTTTGATAGATCATCCCTCGCCGCGCAAGAACTCTGCTCCCCGAGAAGCATAAGCTTGCAGGACGCGTCGATCGGGAAGAAAGGAGACTATCAGCCGCACCAATGAGTCACCTGGTTAATAATCGCTAACGAGGATTGACATTGATTCGTCCCCAATTGCACGAGGGGGTGAGGCACCGTCGCGAACTCCGCGCCGTTCCGCGCGATCATTCGAACGAAATGTCGGAGCACGGCCGGCGGGGTCGTTCCGGTTCAAGTGTTAACGAATCCACGCGAGGGATAATTAGGATGTCGCCTAGACCGTTTATTTTCGTCGGCGCGGAGACAGCTAGGAAAGACGACGAGGATAAGGGAGGGGTGGGTTTTACGGGCGAAATTATGCTCCCCGATAAAACGGTCTCATTTCAATCGTCGGACGCGCTCGGTGGCTCCCGACGGACCTAATCTTGACTAGCCGTTGATTGCTGTTTATGGTCGCGGGCGAATTCAGTCGCGGCCCGTTGCGAAAATTCTCCGCTCTAATTAAGGCCGACAAGCGCGGCCGCGCGTCTTTCCGCGATGAGATAATTACGACCACGGGATCGCCGTTTTATTGTGCCGACACGGTATTAATTATTGTTAAACAACCGGCTCCGATGAAAAGCGTCTGGTGACGTCGCCGGAATTTGTCGGACAGGGTGTTTTCCTCGCGGGATGAATTTCTTCTTCGACCGGTTCTTCTTCATTCTAGAATAAATTTTCCTGGCGAAATAAAAATTAACCGAGTCGATTGCAAGACCTGCAGGAACTGGACTTCCACTTCTTCTCTCAATAATTTTAATCAGCCGGTAACAAGTTTCTTTAAAAGATTTAATTTTATATTTCACCGTTCAGTACACGCGTGAAATCGACAATCGATAATTATAACAATCAATTCGACCATCAAAGTCGCGACAGCCCCGTCATTTTTACGCAAATCGAACGAGCCATCTTGAACGCTTCTCCCGCCTAAATTCGTTTCAATCAACTCCCAACGATCGTACCTATAAATTCGGCCCCGAGCAACACCGAGCGTCGCGGAGCAACAATTATTCGGAACATGTTCCGCGGATGTTTCGCGTCCCGTCGCGTCGCGTCGCGTCGGCTCCGACGCCGCTGGGAATACTCCTTGCGGCGTATTTCCAGCGACGACGACGGATGCAAACGATACGGTGGCCGGGGCTTAATGGCGCGAGATATATCTCCGGCTCTGCGCAAAAAGGAGAGGCCGAGTGTTTCTCGCATCCTGCGGACGTAAGGAGAGAAGTCGCGCGATTCGAGACGGGAGATCGGGGCCGACGATAACGCCGCGTTTCGCCGACGACTCCTCGTCGCAACGACGAGCCTCCTCCCGTTTAGCCTTACGGCCCTAATTCGCGTCTAGCCGCGATAATTAGTCCACTCGAGATCGCCGGACGACCGCCGACGGCCTCTCTTCTTCTCA